>MU159030.1:289074-335227 GCA_015888305.1 Antheraea pernyi
TAGGAGCCCGGCGGTCACCTTCCGCCGGGTGGACCGTGGGGGCGGCTCTACAAGGTTGATTAGCTTGTACGATCCCTTGCCGCCCCCACAAAACGGTCTGTCGGTACACCGTGGGGTTTTAGTCCGTGCGACTCGGACATAACCCACCCTCTCCCCCGGGAGGGTGGCGTATCCAAAAGGGATTTCCCCACGTTAAAAAAAAAAAAAAGAAAAAAAAAAAGGTGGATGAGGCATTGAGTCAGCAATTTCAGTAGAAACGTTCGTCAGCCCAATTCCTCCGTTTCCACATTGTATTTGTATAAATTACTAGCTTCGACCCGCAACTTCGTCAGCGTTCAAATGTTACTTTGGGCTAACGCTAGCTTTAACTCGCGACTTCGTTTACGTGGAAAGTGAAAATATCTTTAAATAATACGTACGTTAACCCCAATTTTGAAACATTAATTATTGGTGCTCTGTTGCTATTGGTCTTCGCGTAATGATACATAGCCTATAACCTTCCTCGATAAATGGGCTATCTAACACTGAAAGAGTTTTCTAAATCGGACCAGTAGTTCCTGAAATTAGTGCGTTCAAGCTAACTCTTCAACTTTATAATATTAAGTATAGCTTAGTTCAGATTGGATGAGATGGTCAGTATTAGACTTGCATCGGCTACATTCACATATTATTAGTTTTAGGAGAGTGTTAGCCTCTTTTTTATTTAACGTGGATAATCCCTTATGGATACGCAACCCTCCCGGGGGAGAGGGTGAGTTATGTCCTACTCGCACGGACTAAAACCCCACGGCATACCTACAGCCCGTAATTGTTGGGGCGGCTAGGGATCGTACAATGCTACTCAACCTTGTAGAGCCGCCCCAACGGTCCGCCCGGCGGAAGGTGACCACCGGGCTCCTACCTATAGAGAGGCAGACTGGGTACACACCAGCTGCCTTCCCTCGTCCGCCGGACCTGTCGGGGGCCCATCTCCTCAGGTCCGGCTACGGTGCCGGGAGGAATTGGGTAAAGCGCCGCCTCCTCCCGCCGGTCCTCCGTTGGCAGAAATGGAGGGTATTAGCCTAGCATCGGCTGCATTAACATATTATAAATTTTAGACTTTTTTGTAATTTAAAATAAATGAAGTTTAAAGTAATTTCTTTTTTCATGATCCTCCGGCTGTGACCTTCGTAATTAATTTGTAAATGTTTTAACGAAAACTGTAAATATTATCAGATACAACCTTAGATGAATAAAAATGATAGAAATAATTGAATAAACTAGTGGTCGACATTCATGTTAAAAATATTGAAAAGGAATTAATTGGAACGTAAGAGTAAAGTGACGGATCTGTCAAAATGACTTTTCTATTTACATGTGTGTATATGTTGTGTAAAATTCTAGCAGTAGTGTGAGTAATGTATATTTTAATTAATTTAATAAGCTTGTAATGCATTTTATATACAAAAAATAGCTTTCGGCACTTCTCCTCCATATAAACCTTAACTATGCACAAATTTCACGTTCACCCGTTCGCGCAATTCGCTTTAAAAGGGATACAAAGTTTTGGCTTCACCTATTAATATATAAGATGATATATTTTAAGTTATATATTATATTATCAACTTTTTAGTTATATATAATAACTAATTGAAAATTATTGAGATTTCAAAATTAGTTACTATGGTAACAGATAATAAACTCTGAAATATTAGATTCAAATAAAATTTGAGGTTTTCATGATTTCATGTCAAATTTCAAGACGTGCTTGGTTCAAGGGTCGCTTAATAAGTTATACAAGTTCTTTTAACAAATAATTTGAAATATAATTTTGTTATTTTGTTTAAAATGTTAGCGTATCTACTTAAGTTGGTATCGTGACTTTCAAATTTCTCTCATACAATTTTATAAGTTAGACTTGTACAAAAATTAATATATAAAACTAAGTCATTATACGGGTCTGTATGTGTGTGCGGTTAATTTTACTAACTTAGTCATTTAGAGAATATCTTTCGGAAGATTTATATATAAGTTTAATACATGTATATTATATTTACATATATTATATTTACATATATTAAGTACAGAAAATTCGACGTATTCTTATGAAGTCAAAGGAAAGAGTCTTCGGACTATTACATTGATAAAGCAGGCTAAACCTTATGAGATATATAAAAATAATGTATAGCAGAATTGTACTTTACAAAAATCTCCATAGGAAATTACTACATGTATACGTTTGTTTCTTACGGATAATCCACAGAATAATTTTTACATATTATTCAAAAATAATTGGTTATAAATAAAAATATTAATACTTATTCAATTAAATACGTTATTTATGTTACGTTTTTAATGTAGATTAAAACTACATTTTTCAACTAGCCATTTGAATGAATATTCTAGAAGATATCTGAGATTTCAAATTACATATAACAGAAAAGTTTTATGTAGATTCTTACTTAGCGTCTATGATTAGCAGTTTAATTATTTAGATACTTATAACATTATATTTATACATTATCCCCATATTAAGTCAGACTGTGTCGCTAGTCCTAATCTACTCCTGATTAATATTACAATTACGACTGTGAGTTTGTTTATTATGCTTTCACGTAGTAACTACTTAGCTAATCACCATGAAATTTTGGGTGTACGTTGTCAGGGGTACAGAGAAGGACATAGAGTACGTTTCATCGAGAAAATAAACATTGTTCTCAAAGACTGCAAAGCCGCAAAGAATAGCTAGTTTCTCATATAACAAAATCGTCCTTTAAAGCATAACATTTCCACAAGTATCATTGAAGATAACAAGGATTTGCAAAGTTTAGCGCAACATAAAAAGTTGTTTATGTGACGAATCTCGCTAAGTTTTTTTGACTTCAGTAAAATGTCAATGTCAAAGCGCCAAATAATAGCTATGATCTTTTTGTCTCTAAATCACTTGAACACTTTTGGTGATATATTAGTATATTTGCTTTTGCTCGCGGCTTCGCCCGCTTTAGTGGATGATAATATGTATCCTTAGGTATACCATACATTTTAAAAGAAAAAGAAATCAAGTAAATCCTAATATCTTGAGTCCATAACAATTTAATTAGCTGGTTAAAATTCTCAATAAAAATATCAATGAATGATTTCATATCCTATTTTACAAACTTATGGGATGAAATTTGGCAAAATTTTTATCAGAAAGTTTTTTTTTTATGTCATAGGTGGCAAACAAACAGGTGGGTCAGCTGATGTTAAGTGATCACCACCGTCCATGGACACTAACAACACCAATGGAGTCGTAAGTGCGTTGTCAGCCTTTGGGGGAAGGGTTAGAGGAGGGAGAGGGAGAGGAGAGGGAAGGGGAGGTGGGCCTCCGGCGCTCTCACTGGCCGAACGAAACGCAACAATGCAAGCACTGTTACTTCACGTCAGCTTTCTATGAGAGGGTGGTACTACCTCGGACGAACCGACCCATTCATGCTGAAACCAGTAATAGCTTTAGCGTGGCTCTACCACCATCAAAATTTGTGTTATATTTCAAACGGTTATATTTCAAATGTATATATTTTTTGTCCCTCCAACAATTTTACAAGGGATAAAATTTCAAAAAATAGCGTTGCTACGCCACAAAAAGAAACTACGGTCCAAATTTAATATTTCTAGCCTCAACGGTTTCGTCTGTGCGTTGATGAGTCAGTGAACCGCTTTAAACATACAATTTACTATTAATTGAATAACACTTCAAATTATGCCTTAAAGTTTTTTATATAAGATATCATCATCATATATATTAATACGTGAAGCCAAAACTTTGAACTCCTTTTTGAGAGAAATGCGCAAAAGGATGAACGTGAACTTTGGCATAATTAAAGTTTATATGGAGGAGAAGTGCAGAAAGCTATTTTTTTATATAAAATGCATTACAAGTATATTAAATTAATTAAAATATATATTACGCACACTACTGCTCCAATTTTACACACCATATACACACATATGAATGGAAAAGACATTTTGATATCCGTCAAAATGTCCGTCACTCTTACGTTCCAATATTTTACCTTTTCAATATTTTTAAAATCACTGACGACGTTGCATACTTACATACCCTTTGAAATCAACTGGCCAAATTGTAGGTTAATTTTATAATAATATAATATGTAAATTCATAATTTAAATATCTATATATATATTTAAATTATCTTTAGTAAATTTATGGAACCTCTGAAATAATGATTATTCTATTTGGTCTTATTGAAAATTTTATTTGACCGGACTGCTTTCACTTCATGTCACTTTGCTTCATACTGTTATAACAGTAAAGCAATATTACCAAAGTCGAAGTTAATATTTAGTTTGTTATGTATGTATGTTTAGTATTTTTTTGTTGTGAATTAACTTGAAATGACGATTCAATAAAAAAAATGAGCCAAAAATACTTTGTAAAATCAAAATAAGAAAATTTGTTTGCTCATAAAAGTAATCCACGACTTAGATCTCCGCGGTTACAATGATGCAGTTCAACTTGATGTAGCAATTATATTTATTATAGTTGATGATAAATTTTGAACAAAAAGGAATTCATTTTCAAAAGTTAATGGTAGTATTAAAAACTTCTTTGTGTTGTTCTCATTATTTGATTTTGTCGTGTATCCATTACTTTTCCAAACAATGATACTGGGGGTATCACTATTCCTTATAATGTACAGACTACATTTAATTCAATATCACCCAGAAATACCACCTACCCATGATATCGTGTAAAATTAATTGATAATTGTGTCATGAGTTGCGATAAATTTCTTTATTTTCGTAAAGTTATCTTTTCTTAGAATTTAAAAGCCTTACCAACTTATGTAACCGCCTGTTTTTGTTTCAAATTTATAATTAATTGCGATTTTCATTTAGACATTTAGATTTTTTTATGATTATACAATTTAAAAAAAAGTGGCAAATAACTGAGTAGCCATGATGAAAACCTTTGATAATAGAAGTATATATACCCTTTGACAAAAGAACCCGAATAAATTTCAAACTTTAAAAAATCAATGAATTACGGTAGAATGTCGACCACTGGGCGCCCACTAGTACATATAAAAGTCTATGATGATATATTAGAGGTTGATGAACTCTATCACCGTCAGCAGTTCGTTATGAAAGTTGTTACGAAGTCTTATATAATAGAGTAAGATTTTATGCTATTCATTGTACTGCATTTTATCCCAATATTACATATGAAAATATGAATAAGAGTTTGTCTTAACTACTTAATTTATTATTATGAAATTTTATATACACGTTCTGAGAGAAACACAAAAGAACATCCAGACCTTTCATCCATAAGAAACTATTGTCTCAAAGGTGTAGGTCAAATCTAGATTAAAGGTTTTTAAAGTGTTATAATGTAATTTAAATAGGGCAAAGTTGCTGAGAGTTGTTAGTGTTTATAAGAAAATTAATCTTCCTATATCCGAGCGTTAGTCTGACGGACCGAATTGCGTCTTGTGCAAGTACATGTAATGTATGCACGAACGTTCACGCTACACTCATTCGAAGCAGGCCATAGTCTATGCAGCTACTGAGAAATGAAAATAGCCAGCGTTTTGCATTAATAAAAACGGGGTAGTCATAATGGTTTTTTATATCATAGGAGGCAAATGAACAGTTGGGTAACAGGATGTTAAATGATCACCACCGTCCATAGACACTTGCAACACCAGAAGAGTCGCAAGTGCGTTGCCACCCTGTGATTGTGGGAGGCGGAGTGGGGAAGGGGAGAGGGGGAGGGGAGGTGGGTGGTAACGAAACGCAACAATGCAAGTACTGTTACTTCACGTCGGATTTCTATGAGAGGGTGGTAGTACCCCGAGCGAGCCGACCCATTCATGCTGAAACTAGTAGTAGGCTTCAACGTGGCTCTACCACCTATAGAAGGAAGGACTGCCGACAGAAGGGAAAACTAAAGACAATAGAAGTTAAACTGTATTCTGTTTTGAATATTTCAATTAATATAGTTTGTAAACTGATATCTAGATTTATGAATCTTCTCTTTGATGAAAGACCAACGCATAGATATAGGAAGGTTGATTAAAGTTACCACACGTGCTAAAGTCACGTTAGATTACAAAAATACACCCAGATTTTAAAATCACTCGCTATCATATAGTGGTCGAAAATGGTTAATGAGTCATCAATTATATTTATAAAATCGAGATTACTAGCGCTCGTCATTAGCTATAGAACAAAAAATAAGAAAGAAGAAAATCGGTTGAGAACTTAACTGTTTTGTCTCTACACGCTTATTTATAGAAGACTATTCAAATTATGCTTACTCTACGAATATCACTGCTTTTGACAATAAAATAGTAAATTGGTATGTTTAACTTATGTATTCCTTCTCGTTCAGAATCTTAGTCTATCAAAATAAAAAAATACCTTATTCAATATAGGCCTTAATGCGCTTATGAACGTCAAAACTACCACCGGTTCGGAAAATTACCTAGTAATCGAGAAGAACAGGCAAGTAATTCGCTCTTGTTTATCTTTCTACACAATGTTTGTCATATAGTGGCTTTTATATTTTATTCATACTCGTGTCTTATTTTATGATAATATTAGCGGAATTTTACGTAACATAGTTCGGTTATTGTGCATGAGAATATGTGGGAAGTGGATGGGAAATAATATCACGGACGTCACAAAAAGTCCCTAAAACGTTCAAACAAGGAGGCCACCATTTATTAGAACTTTGAGATAATCGCTAAACACTTGTGATATTACCTACCTACTTACTGGGTATCTACTTGGCAATGGGTAATGATCTAGAAGTATGTTTGGCAAAAAAAACTTACGTGTTAGGATGCTCGACGGTTCTGTGTTCGAATGGATTATACGGTTTTTCTTTCCCGATTTGCAGTACATCGGAAGCTATGCTTAGAGTGGATTTGAAACCGGGATTGCTCGTTAGATCCGCGCTGAAAGAAACATCTGTTTATTGCTTAGAACGTTAAGTGATAGGATGCTGACTCTGAGGTCGAATACTGAACCAGAGATTTTGGTGAAGGAAAGGATCTTGATGAATCAATCCATAGTAGCATGGTTCTCTGACTAATAAGTTGAAAATCACACACCAACCACTATTGTATAAATATAAACAAATTACTAAACTGCTTAAATTAGAAATTAAATGTTATATTATATTAAGTTAATCGAGGTTGTAACAAAAATGAAATTATACAACTATCACCATCAATACAAACGCCGGAGCATCTTATTACTGAGTGCCCCCGCTACGAGAGATCAAGGATCGATCACCTCCATATATGCAGTCAATTAGGACTCTCGCCATTTCGCTTTCAAGAAGTTTTCATTAAAGACTATTCAAGGGATTCCTTAATGTATTAAGTTCATAGGAAAAATATTTTTGACTCTAAAAAAATTTAATCCATAAATTAGTGATTAGTCAGATAAGTTAGATTAAGATTAGTATGTAGCTAGAATAAGATAAGTATATAAGCTAGAATAAGTTTAGTTTATAAGCTTCCTTTATTGCCCAATATAATATCAACCACGAATAATTATGTATAACAGTGTCGACTTAAGATAGTTAGAATCCAATTGCTAACTGTTTTTATGTAAATAGCGGGCAAGCAATAAAAAAAGATATTTAGTGCTTCAGATAAGGACTATCGTATATGTCTACCAGTGCTTTCATTATTCTGTTAGCACTGTTGCAAAGTCTGCCTAGGTTGAATGCCGCTCTCGAACGCTTGATCGCATAAAACTCATCAACCCAAATATATGTAAACATCCTAGAAGCGCTACAGAATCGCAGCAGTTCTAGTTAATCGAAATATCTTATTATATTGCACACGCTAAACGTTGATAGTCCTTTAACTTAAGCTAAACCAAAGTCTGCTCCTTTCTAACATTGGCAAAATGTTTTGAATAAATAATGTTTTATAATTGATAAATGTGAATGTAAGGAATGAATATTACAGAAACTGTTGCGTAATTCATAGTTTTGGATAATTTAGCAATTAAAATTGAACTAAATATCGGAACTTTTACTATAACTTATAAAGCAGTAGTAACTTTACATATATATAACATTAAAAAATATACATCTACAAATCTAATTATTTTTAAACAATGAGTATATATTATGATAAATGTTCATTCATTAATTACGAAATACCTTTAAGAATTTTTTTTTTAAATCATATATGTGGTAGAACGAAAGTAAAAAACTACCAACAAATAAGGATAACCTAAAATATACCGAATTGAAGTTCAATAATCTCTTGAAAAATAGTCTAGACACATTAAAAATTTAATTAACATTTGAAATTTGATCCTATCACAATTATTAATGTCTATATATTTTTTTATAAATTTCGTTCACCTATTATATCAATAAAAATAATAAAACAATATCTACAGTTGCAGTTGGACCCCTCAAATTAATAGAAAAAACAAAACATGCTCCCAAATGTTATATATTTGTTAGAATTAATACATAAATATAAATATAACAATAAATATATATAAATCACAACTCACTTGGAATTAAAATTATCCGCAACTTCATGTTTCTTTTCTTTCGTCATTTTTGTGCCTGAAACGAAATACAGTTAAATAAACTCCAAGACTGTACTAACATTATTAATTTAATAATTTGATTCGCAACACTTAATTATATTATTAATTATTATAAAACACATGCACGTTTCTTATGCTACCTATATTTTAGATAGATGAAATGGAGAATTCCAGGAAATAATACTGTGGGATTCAAATAAGTGTTTATAAAAAATCGTGTGGCTACTAGCATCTCAGACACCCAAACGTGCCTCACAAACACTCAATGGATTATAACAATATCTTAAAAAAACCCGTCATGAAGCGCTAGTGCCAACGTATCGGGTCTGTTATTTGTAACGATAGCCTTACTAGAATTGGCATTAGGATACGTAACATCAAGTTTCGCAATCGTAAACTCATTTAACTAGAGGTTTTTGTCGCTCTCAGGCAGTCTGATCTCGATATAACAAAAAAAATAATACACGAGATGATATATATATATATATACTTTGATATAATGATGTATATACTTTTATATTAAAATATTCATGTTTTTAAATAGATTTGATTATGAAGTACTACACCGCTTTTAGATTTATAAAACAGATTGTAATTTAAAGGAGCTCTTTACATTACATTTTGAACCAATATTTTTACTTTAATTGTTTTAATCTCATTATTTACTTTTTTTAAAATAAATAAATAGTAAATTACAAAATAAAAATTTTTATCCAAAAAGTTACATTAATTTGTATTATAAATAGAAAAATATTGAGTAAATTTTATTTTTTACATTCAATATTAGGCTGTTTGGTCCCTTCGTCAGTGCCTCTCTTTCACCGTACGCGCGAATACGTGGCAACTACAACCGTGACGTGCGAAAAACAAATCGCACGCTATTTTTGAAGAATATTTATCATAACATATATTTGTTTTTGGCGGGATCTTAGTCTCTCGATTAGTATCTGGCTATTAATTATTTTACCTTATATTATGTAATATTGATAGCATTTTGTGTAATATAGGTTGGTTATTGTAAACATACTATAAATTCTGAGATGCCACGAAAATTGTTTGGTTCTAACAAAAGTGCCATTTTGGTTGAATACTAGATTCACCAATAGAAATTTAGTAACGTGAAAAAATTACTCACTTAATAATGGCAGAAATAATCTTAAATATTTAAGATTGGTTGTCAAAATTAAGAAGAAGACTAACTTGGAATATCAGTTATATTTTTTTAAACAAAGTAATTTTAATATGAAACTGTTTTTCAAAGGTTTGGTAAATTATATGTAGGCGTAAAAGCTTTTCTATGGTTAAAAAGTGTTCATTCCTTCTCTCATACCTGGTACAAATGGAAGGGTATGGTAGAGTAAATGGTGTAGCGTACTACGATTGAAGAGATTATTGTATGGTGCAGTGTCTTTAAAAGGAATTTCGAAAAATTGTCATAAAACTAAAAAAAATGAATTTGAAAAAAAATGTTTTTTTTTTTTATATATCAAAGATATCCAAATACAAAATCTAATCTATCTTTTTTTAAACAGTGGGTCGTACAGTGATTTGTCTTTGTAGTAGAGGTCGTAAAAAAATGTTTGACTTATAATTTTCGAAGATTAGCGTGCCCCCATAAAATAACTGACAAAAAAGGCCCTTCGGTATACCGATCTAAAGATAATGAATTTTGCATCACCCTTCCTGAGATGTGGCATAATAATGCCACCCTAAGTGCAATGAACACTCATGACCTCATACTTCTATAACCTCCGTTATACCGTTGAAAACTTGTTTAAACTGCGCTCTCATCTAAATCGGATACACTTTCTCTGTCGTATAAATTCTATAAATTGATGAATTTATATCACGTAAATTCGTGTATGAAATGTAACTTCATGCAAACTTGTATCGAAAGTCATTAATTACTTATCTTTTTATTATGATAATATTTTTGAAGTGAAAACTTCTTCGCGTTGAGCGGTATTTTTTTGGCAGGAGATAAACTTATGATTTCGCGTCATGATATGCTACCAAGTATGATCGACCGTATTGTGCTTACGCGACTTGCGTCAGACTAGCGACGCGTAGCTTAGGGGTATGTGTATATGTAATATTAATATTTTGCTGTTCATCACACCTTTCATTGATTGATAGACTTTATAAAAATCTATAGCTATATATAATAAGAATTTAAATCTATCGTGTCTGTACTTTTTTTTAATTTTGTGAAAAAAAATTGTTGCAGATGTCTAGGCATAAGTAACAAAATACATTTTAATCATTTTTAAAAATGTCTGTTTGTCTGTCTGTTTCTATGAACACGCATCACTGCTAAAGTACCAGGTTCACAATAAACCGTCAGCAAGAAAAAGCATATTCTCGGGAATAACTTAGTGTTTGTTTCATTAAAATGGCTTCAATCTATCAAAAGTTATTGTAGGGGTGTAAGGGGTGTCGAATAACATCTAAGACTTGAGACATCCAAGCCAACCTCACCTGCACGTGGTGCACCCTGCTGAATAACGAACGAGGCAATGGCAAAAGCGGGTGGTAGGGTTTTAGCCTGACTGGGTCTCAACCACCATGTATATGGCGAAAAAGCCCGTCATAGTGATTCGCTTCTGCGGGTCGCGTTTCGGGATCAGCCTGTGCATATCCAGTTTTTCGCAGGCCGGCATGACAGCGGCGACCGGCTATGGATAGTGTGTCACTCGGTGGTCGCCATTGTTTTTAGATTGTACTGTGCTTACCATCAGGTACACTGCAGTAATTTTGCCGTGCTACAATAAATAAAAAAAGAAAAAAAAAAGTAGTTTCAATGAAGACGCGGCGTACGTACGAGATAATAGTAGACAAGTAAATGGACTTTATACATTCACATGATTTTATTAGTCCCTGTTGTTTTATATTAGATTCCACGCGGACGGAGTCGCGAGTACAGCTACGTTACTATAAAGACCATATAATGCAATGCACCGTATTATATTGCTACACCGTAAATTAAATTGTTCGTCACTTTGTGATATAACCATAATTCGCCCGACTTATGTAAAATGTTCTTTCTCAGCTACACTCATGTTATATCGCTCACGTCTCTCTTTCTAATGCCGAATAAAATACATAGTTTTAATACCGCTACCATTTACGGCTTACACACTATAATGTTTATTTTTGCGATACATACTTTTTGTTAAAAGCTTGTGTATTGGTTTTCAAATATCCTATATATTTTTATTTAATTCGATTTGCCTTTGCATTATTGTTTTGGCTATTTTATAGTTTTTTTTGCACTTCAACTATATATATTCATGTATATATGTTGTATATACATTTAATTGTATTTTTAATATATACAAATTGAACTCCAAAATCATGTGTAATATATTATTGTGAAAGTGTGCACCACTAAATGGCGCGAGAATTTATTTTATTGCTATTAAGTTCTATATTGCAATTCAACAGTTTAACCAGGACAAAATTATGACCGGTTATTAGGGGTTTTTACAAATTCGTAGAGATACTTAATTAATAAATTTTAAAAAATCCGTTTGTAACGTTTTTTATTGCACACCAACGGACGCAAAATGTTTTCCTTAAAGTCACTTTGGTCGTTTTTTTTTCTCTTGATTCTTATAATATATCAATGTTTCCTATTATAATGAACGTAGTTATTGTGCTATAAATATCTAGTCCACGTTGTACTAAAATTGAAACACCATAATGGCCTTTTGCTAAGGCTTCGCCTTTAAACAATTTGTCTTTCTTAAATTAAAAAATGTATTATCAAGTTCATATTTTGTGTGTTCCAGCAATCGTATTCATTGTTTTTTTTTTATGTCAAAGGGCAGCAAATACGCAGACCATCTGATTTTACCATTTATTGATATAACATCAGAGGTGCAACTATAGCCCACAACTCTTAAGCTCCGCCCAGACAATAAGCTCGATACCCACACGCTAAATCCTTAAGGACACCACAGGGCCTTAATTTGGAGATGACACGTTTATGCCAAGGTTAGAAAATCAAAAGTTTTCAATCGTTAAATGCGCCTAAAGAAATATTGCACTTCAAAAAATAATAATTACAATAAAAAGAAGTTCAAGTTCGATGACAATTAAGTTTTTGTCTTTTTGAGTGATTTTTTATATAAATTTTCCTACCAAAATGAACGCGGAAAACATAGCATTATCAATATACAAGATACATTGTTTTAAAACGGCACGTGTGAACCTAGTCCTCATACATATTCCTAATTGACATACCGGTTTATGAATCGCAAAGTGTTCGTACATGGTCGAAAATAAAAGTTTATTAACGAAATGTTTATATAAAATCGGATTACATGATAGTTGACGTGATCGACTATATCGCGATCACCCTAAACTAAGGGTAACCACCCACAATAGTGGCATAAGTTGTAAGTTTTAATGCAGTTTTAAGTGGGTGTTGAGGCACCGGACTGAATTTATAACACCATATATATATTATATATTTTGGTACGTGGTAGAGCCACGCTGAAGCTATTACTGGTTTCAGCATGAATGGGTCGGCTCGCCCGGGGTAATACCACCCTCTCACAGAAAACTGACGTACCAGTAATAGTTTCAACATGGCTCTACCACCATTAATTCTGGTATAGTGGACTAGTCGCCGTCTCCGTGTTTGCTTATTCACATAACTTAAAACCTATCAAAGTCGCGACAACACTAAGGTTCTCTATAGCACCTATCTATCATATATGGTAGGGCTGTTAAATTAGTTACCTAACACGGGTTTTCCCCAAGCCAATATAACATCATGCTCTTCGAATGGTCGATGATATAATAATAAAGCCTCTAGTGTTGCAAATAAAGAAAAGAAACCAAAAGAATGTCTTTGCAACCGGTACACACAATCACCCAACTAGTATACTATACATGCAGATCATGGAAAGTGAGTCATTTAAGCTTCCCAGTATGATAGATGTTCCACCTGGTGATGACAATACCGTCGGAAATAATAATCATGCGAAAATAAATAATCACCATTTGTAAACAACGCAATAATAGAGATATTTAACTTACAGTATTTTACAATGAATAAAACTTAATTAATTCACTTCATTAATTTAAATAAATTCCATCAAATTTCCTTCACAATTTTAGAATAAAATTGACTGATGTTATTAAATCAACGCGACTAGCTAGATCAAGATTTTCTACAGAACTGAAATATTTATCATATATCTTTTTCTTAGCCAACTTATCAAAGATGATAAACAATCGGTTAACTACATTGAAGGAAACAGAATCTTATTGTATGCAACGTAGTAGATTAACTCAGGATTGTCTAATTTAATTTATTACTTTATTAACTATATCCGCGACTCTGAATACTTGTTTTTATGAAACATTTGGTGTAGTATAATTACGGATATGAACAAAGAGCTTGATTCCATCATTAACACGGATAAGAGCTACGTAAAGCTGACCGTGTGAAATGTATCTGACACTAAGGTCCATGCCCGCAATACACAGCGTGTGAAAATGACGTGTGCGATGTGCGACTAATGAAGTACTATCTTTTGGCTTCCTTCAAAAACACTATTCTATTTAGGACCTGAGAAGACGCTTATGAACGTTAAAACTACCACCATTTCGGGAAACAACACAGTCATCAAGAAAAATCGACAAGAAACTCGATCTTGTATATTTTTAAATCGTAAGTATATCATAGAAATGCATTATACATTCGTTTATAGTGGAAGCACAGTGAGAGGTTTTATTTCTACGTCATCATCGTTCACATATTGATTCACCCTATAATAAATAGCCTTTTGATGATTTAAGCCCTAAACTAGATTTTTCTGCGATCTATTCTAAACTCGAAATACTTCGAAAGCTTTAAATTGAGATTTCTTCATTCTGGTATGAAATAACAACAATTATACATTTCGTCGAAACTACGCGTAAGTTGTGTAAAACCTCATGATAATTTCTCTAATAATCTTGTAGATTGAAATTTTATATATATATAAGGCTGCTTCAAAAATGTTGTTTTTTTTGACAAAACCCGCGCTAACTTATCTTCGGAATAATCGTAAATAGTAATAGAGAAAAATAATAATAGACATTTTTGTGCCAATTTTCTACAAAATCATACATGGTTTAATTGAATCTGATTACTGGGGTTAAAAATAAATAAAATCCAAAAAAATATTAGAATAGATTGTGTTATTCACATGAAAAACAGAGATCATTAATGCGCGACCTCTAAATATTAATATTAGGAGTTCTGGTTTTTCCCAAGCGTCTTGTTTTACTACAATCGAAGATACGTTGGTGCTGGTTTTTCAGAAAAAAAAGTCAATTTTTTTAAATCAGTCTAATATATTTGCAATGATTATAGTGACACACTCAGGCAAAATCCCAATAATATTGAAACAAAAATAATAAGTTGTGTTCAAGATTCGACTACTGAGCGTCCACTAATTTTAGCAAGTCAACAAACAGTTAAGTGACAAACAACAAATAAGTTTAATATTTTCTTCATTGTATATAGTTATTTTATTTATACTACTATCTGAATTTGAATTCGATTTCTTAATCGCCAGTTCCCGGGGCTTTATTCTTATAAAAATGATTTTGTGATCATTAGAATTATATTTCCATCACATTTAACATTCTAATACATAATTCAGGCTTTTATTCTCCGGTCAAGAGAATATCTAGGTCATATAATAAATACGTTACATAAAACATGCGACATTTTCTCAAATCTATACATATTAAAAACTAGCGGGCCCGGCAGACGTTGTCCCGCCCTGATTATGAAAAAATCCTTGATTAATTATATAATAACGTTCCTCATGAATCACCCTATCTATTGGTGAAAACCGCACAGAAATCCGTTCGGTAGTTTTTGAGTTTATCGCGAACAGACAGACGCGGTAGGGGACTTTGTTTTATACTATGTAATGATGAAGTGACTGTATGTAATATCAAAATATGTTTTTTTACTCATTGGGTACTGTTAACATAAATGTAATTCTTAAACGTTTTGTCGGTCTGTCTGTCTGTTTGTTCCGGTTAATCTCGGAAAGGGCTGGACCAATTTGACGGGAGTTTCACTGGCAGATAGCTGAAATTACAGCGAGTTACTTAGGCTACTCTAAATTAGACTAGCTGTTAACCGCGGCTTAGTCTGTAATGTTATCTCCAAAACGGTTATACCGATTTTCACGGGACTTTCACAGGCAGATAGTGGAAATAATAACCAGTAATTTGGTTTATTTTAATTTAGACTAACTCTTAACCGCGCCTTCAGCCACAGTGCTACCTCCAAAACGGTTAGACCGATTGTCATGGGGCTTTCACTCGCAAATAAAGAACCTTATCTATTCTATACATATAATAAAAATAAAGTGTCTGTATGTTATATTTAAATTAAAAAAGTATGAAAGTATACATGCTACAAATTGATAACAAAACTGCGATTTTAAAAATGTTTGTCGGTATGTCTGTTTGTTTGTTCCGGTTAATCTCCGAAACGGCTGGACCGATTTTAACTCGCAAATAGCTTGGATTACAGCGGGTTACTTAGGCTACTTTAAATTAGACTAGCTATTAACCAGGGCTTTGTCTGCAATGTTATCTCCGAAATGATTGGACCGATTTTCACAGGACTTTTACTGGCAGATAGCTGACTTTATAAAAAGTACTTTTGTTTTATTTTAATTTAGACTAACTGTTAACCGGGGCTTAATCCGCAGTACTATCTCCGAAACGGTTCCACCAATTTTTACGGGACTTTCACCGGCAGATAGCAGACATTATAGGAAGTAATTTAGTCTATTTTAATTTAGACTAGCTGTTAACTGTGGCTTCACCCGCAGTACTATCTCCGAAACGATTCGACCGATTTTTACGGGACTTTCAGCGGCAGATAGCGGACATTATAAAAACTAATATTGTTTATTTTAATTTAGACTAGCTCTTAACTGTGGCTTCGCTCACAGTTTTATCTTCGAAACGGTTCTACCGATTTTTACGGAACTTTCACCGACAGATAGCGGACAATATAATAAATAATTTAATCTATTTTAATTTAGACTACCTGTTAACTGTGGCTTTGTCCGTAGTGCTATCTCTGAAACGGTTTGACCGATTTTTACGGAACTTCCACCGACAGATAGCTGATCTTATAGAAAGACATTTAGGTTATTCTATTTTAGACCAGCTGTAACCTGCGACTATAAACATGTATGTAAGACGTTTGTAGTACTGGACTCTTAAAATAAATATAATTGAATTATATTGCCTTTTGGGACATTTTGGTTGCCATTTTTTTTTAATTACCGCACTTAACCATAGTAACCATAGAAACATATAACTATTGCATCGAGGTTAATGAGCACTATTTAAATTATCAAATATTAAAAACTGCTTAGACATACGAGTATATCAAGTATCTTGATTTATATTTATGCAAGATTTCAAGACGTCAGTCAGCTCACTCTTTGTTTTTAATTCAACATTATAATCATTAACAGTAATTTTGAAGATAGAAGGGGTCTTTCAAATAAGACATTAAATCATAAACGTATTACTTATTGACAATATGGATATATTATATCATTATAATAATATCTTTAAGTCATTGTTTCATTAGCTCCTTATACTGTATAAGTGAGCACTGAGGTAGTTATATGGTGGATGATAACACTCATTTCACACACTGTTAGTATTTATATATCTAATGTATACGTTACATGTTACTGTAGGTGACGTGCGTATCGTAATTATAATTGTTTTTAAAGAGCATTTCTATAATTTTATATGGTCTCACAATTTTATATTTCTTTAATACCATTTAAAAAACACGTGCAGTGCTGCGGGTACAGCTAGTATGGCATAAATTCAAAACAGCGGTAGAGACACATCAGTCTGTATATTCATAAAATAGAGTTTAAGAGTATTAATTGGTTTTAGTATTATCTTTCACCTTTTGTTATTGTTTGTTAGTTTTTATATTATTTATGTTTAATATTTAAGTCTATAAAATCGTTAAAGTTGTAAAATTGATCCTTGATAAATAAATATTTGTATTAATTTAATTCTACTACTAGGATATAACCCTTTTACCGAATTTATGTTAGCTCTGTCAAATTTCATTATTTCTGCTTAACACCTTTATAAAATCATGATGATATGTAGTCTAGGTAATACCCTGAATGCTTAGCCAAAATTGGTTTAGATGTTCGAAGAATGAACCCGGATAAACAAGAAACACTAAAATTATCTTTATACGTGTAGATTTCTGCGAACACTAATTCCTACATTAATAAATCAGCTCAGTTATAGCTCAGTTGACAGGGCCTATAAGAATTCTAATCCTAACGAATAAATTCGAAGGTGAGTTTGTTTGAAAATCTTTCACCCATAACTCAACCGATTGTAATGAAATATTGCATAAGCACTGTCAGGGATACAAGAAAGGGTAAATGGCACTTTTATTCAAAAGAAAGTATTGTAAGTTACACACATCAGCCGCTATATATTGTCAATTGGAGTAAAATTAATAATCACTTCCAAATTAAATCATTTATTATATGAAACGCGTGCAGTGTGTGCCGGTCGGTGAATAAAAATGCTACGTAACATGTTTATTATAACAAGCGAAGCCGCGAACAAAAGTTAACTATCTACATAATGTTACTCAGTAAAAATCTTAAAAGGTAATTTATGATTAGTAATTTCGACAATAACAGCTGTCATTGAGAGATTTCAACATCAAAACTATGTGATCCATATATGATGTATTACCTTGATAAATATTGTGTAAGGTCTGAATAACAAGGCCAAACTTTTCTGATAACGCATCTACTGAGCTGATAACACATTGACCGATACTTTTATCAATACAAATAAATAAAATCGAAGTGTTTGTTTGTAATTTGACACTAAGGGATCCTCCTTAACAAAACCCAAACACGCGTTTTATTAAAATGTTATCTGTTTATTTTTGTTCATGATTATATCGCAAGAGACCTGACCAATTATGACCTAACTTTGATTAGCAGATAGAAAACTTTTCAAAGAATAATGTAGAGCGGTACGCATCTCCACAGATTCACAGAAGCAATCATCTCGACAAGAACAAGGAAGTTCGAAAACTCTTATCTCTATCGTACTACTGATTCAAAGACGTGTTTCTGAGAAAAGTTATGAGAATATTCACAAGCCAGTGTACGACGTTTTGGCGATCTTAGACATTGAGGAACTTATCCTATATACGGTGATACTTATAAGAATATTTCTCGAATTCAGGTATACTAATAATATTTTCTTTTATATCGATACTCCACCGGTTAAATCACTGCGACTTAGGACTTTCATAAATTTGATAACTTATTATGACAGTTTAATTATATGGAAGAACATTTTCCAACGTTTATTGATTTTAAAGCACTTAGAACATCAACTCCCACAATAAGCTGGAGTTTTTGGCGAAAGACATCATGGTAAACCACAGTATGATTGTACGTTTTTTTCTAATCTCAGCTAGCTACCATCGTCAAGTCAAAAATGTATCTCCAAGCACCTATTGGTGTGTTCCGGCGGCTTCACATGAGAGCAACTCTATACTTTGTGTGCTTATTATCTTAAAACACGTCGTGATTTAACATCACATGGGATTGTAGTCAGCCGTTAAAATCTACAAAGACTCAACAAAATCATATATCTCTCTCACATTGCCAAAGGAATATGAAATGAGTTCTTGCAGCACATATAAAGGTACATATACGTATATCTGTCTTACCAACGATCCCCTGTATGGTTAGATAACCACCATACATAGCTAACCAGTTTAGCACGATATGCCAAATTGCATGCAAGGCAACAGCCCAAGCCAAAGGGCTATCTGCCTATCTTTTGCGCTAGTTATCATTATTATTTTGAAAAAGCCAATAACAGATATTCAGTTTGAAAAAATAAGTTAATCGCTTATATATATATATATATATATATATATATATATACATAAAATGGTGTAATATTAATATGGTCTTATTGTCGTTTGATTAGAGATCTTTTAAAAATTCAAATTAATGCAATGTTCTCTAGATAAATTAGTAAATCAGTAAATATTAGAGATTTTGATTGGAAAATCGACGTTGTTTTTTAGATAGATTTATGTCCTAAACAGTTATGACTGCTATATCAAGAATCTTCAATCATTAGAAAAAGCTTGATTTTTTATTGATTTAATTACGGTCAATCTGGACTGTCTAATAAAATAGACTCAAAATTAACATTCGCTTCTGCTTTCTCCGTTATATTAAGTAAAAGTAAAAGGTGCAATCTAAGTCTTTTACAAACATTGATAGAGCTTATAGGTGCAAGTATTGTGAGAGGACGGTCTGCAAAAACAGAGCTTGAGTATCAGCTGAAAGTTCATTAAAATGTTTTAATATTCATATTCTGTTACATCTACGATATAATATATTTGAATTTGAATACCGTAAATTTTTTTTAGTAGGTTTATGGTATCTAAGAATTAATTACCAATTTATTTCCGAGGATATTTGTGTAAATCTCCAGTTATGTTTTAATAAGTACTAGCGAATATCCGCCTTTAATATAAGGTATTTCATAAAGTTAATATTATTTGCAAGCGAAAAATGTTTGTGATAACCATCTCCTCCTAATTTCATTATGAAATTTGTTAGAGATGAAATAGATTAAATAAAAAAGCAGTGAAGAGTTATCGACCAACACATAACAGCTGGATTGAAAGCGCGTGCTATTACCAACTTGTTATCTTTTTGATATGTTTGATGTTACCCAGTTAATTTAGAGTATATTAGTAATTTCATATCTATAATAGTTACACAAATATCAATAAGAACCAGATTGTAAGCTGTCGAACATTATCTTATAACCCAAATGCAGCGATGATAAAGGAAGAATAATAACCGAAAGGCTTAAGATTGCATATTGAATTCCAGAAACCAGTTTAATGTACACCATTTAATAGTTGATAATAAATATCAATCCTACTTTAGCAACTAATAATATAAATGCCATAAATTAGTGATTTTTTGGCGCAGAAAAAAACTATCCATAAGTTACAATGACGTGAAATAGGTTATTTAATTTTCGAAATAGGAAATTTAAACCGCAATATAATTAACGTGACATAAGTGAATCCCTCTAAAGGAAGTAATTAAACTAAACAGGGTCTTTGTTAGTGAGTTTAGTAAATAGTTTGAGGCTGTACAAATGTATGCGGGCAACAGAAAGTTTTATAATTTACCACATGCCTAATAAACCACAATTAGTATTGTACATTTTTTTCCTTGGCTGGCTGTAAAAGCCTTTATTAAGATCGATCTATTTGTATTTAGATAGCAAATGTAATATAAATAATATTAAATGGTCGCTAAATTAGATTAGGTGGTAGAGCCACGCTGAAGCTATTACTGGTTTTCAGCATGAATGGGTCGGCTTACCCGGGGTAGTATCACCCGACCCACATAAAATCGACGTGAAGTAATAGTGCTTCCATTGTTGCGTTTCGTTCGGTCAGTGAGAGTGCCGGATACCCAACTCCCACTGGAAACGCACTTGCGACTTCCCTGGTGTTGCAAGTATCTATGGACGGTGGTGACCACTTTAAAAAGGTGTAAAGGGTGTCAAATAACATCTAAGACTTGAGACACCCAAGCCAACCTCACCTGCACGTGGTGCACCCTACTAAATAACGAAAGAGGCAATGGCGAAAGTGGGGTGGTAGGGTTTTACAGCCTGACTGGATCGCAACCACCATGTATATGGCGAAATAGCCCGGCATAGTGATTCGCTTTTGCGGGTCGCGTTTCGGGATCAGCCTGTGCATATCCAGCTTTTCGCAGGCCGGCATGACAGCGGCGTCCCGCGATTGATAGTATGTCACTCGGTGGTCGCCATTGTTTTTGAATTGTACTATGCTTACCATCAGGCACACTGCAGTCACTTTGGCGTGCTACTATTAAAAAAAGGTGACTCACCTGTTTGTTTGCCTCTTATGATATAAAAAAAGATTATTAATGGCTTTCTATAATAACCACAGACATAAAATAAACGACGATCCTATCAAATATGCACTTTTTCCAGAGTTAAAAGTACTGAAATGTGATTTACTTCATAGGAATTTTTAAATAGATGATACGTTAGAAGCTGGCAATTTATTATTTCAAGCTACATTGAGTACGTTTTATTAATTTTGCAAATAAAAGGATAGAGTTCAATAAAAGAATACGAATATAAAAGTAATTATGGAGTAACTCGTCACAGGTAGAATGTTATACAAATTGGATCGTTTATAAAAGGCACAAATTGTGCAACGAGAGAGTTTCTTTAAAGACTATAATGGCCTTCGCTAGAACTAACAATCTAACGAGCACTTGATTGTGACAAACATCTATTGTAAATCAGATCTCAAAGAATAAAAATTCTATTTCGCCAACTACATTTATTTAATTGTTCTAGTGGCAACCGATATATTTCTAAATTCTAACTCTTAAGATAAATACGGCCCTACTTTTGTTCGTCCATTTACTTGTCCGTTATTAACAGTTTTGTTTTTTCGAACTGACTACGCTATTGACCTAGCAAGGTCTTTACAGCATCACCGGACTACTGCATTGTTAACAGTTCAAATAATTATTTTGAATACTTCAGATTAAATTCAGATAAAATTTAATTAACTACCACATTAATCAGTGCTATTTTGTATACTTTTGAATCACAATCAAATATATAAAGTTATAGAGCTAGCGAATGACCACATTTTTGTTTATATTTGACATGTTAACAACGCTTATAATTTGAGATCAAGTTATATAGATCCTATTTGGATTAGTATTAAAATCTGTAACCACAAAACTTCTAAAATATTCCTTTGAACTACAAAAGTAAACTACAGATTATAACCTGCACAATAGGAACTGCATCACCGACATACATATCTCTGCTTCAAGACGTTAGTACTCGAATCGTGTTATTCTGATCGAAGAATAACAACAACATCTTGTCTCTTTTAAGATTGTATTCCATTTTGTAGTTGACTATAAAAGGAGTACGATGCAGTGGTTAATTAAAATCAGGTACACATTTGTTTAAATACATAAAGTACTAGAAAGAAGACCAATTTCAAGAATTACCTGTTTAATTAGCTCATAACATTAACTCGTGAACATGTCTCGCAATTAATGATCATTAAAGTGTTCCTTAGAGAATAAAACAACACACATTCCATTAACACGTGGAGTATGCACGTCACAATCTAGATTAGAGACACCAAAAACTTTGGTCGAATACTTTGCTATTATTTTTTTATTCACTTTATTACATCATCAAATAAGAGGCCAACACTATAATTATTTTGTTTGATCGCTTTTAGTACAAGGACACCTTTACGAGGCACTAATCTCAGATTCGATTTTTATGCAGCCATTTGAGAACATTATTTGCATGTAGCATGTAGTTAATGGGAGATTGACCTAGTTTTATGCCCTTATTTGTGAATTATATGCACTTCTATATCACCTAAAGAATTAATTTAAAAAAATTAACATGTTTCTGTTACCTCAGGTTTTTATGTTGAAGCATATTATCAGCATGAAATATGTAGTTAGGAACAGACACAGATTTTGTAAAAGACCGACACGGTCTCGAAGACTAGAATCTGTAACAAATTGGTCGTCCTATGTTTTAGACTGAGTGAAACCAGTTTTTAGGTAATAGTGTTAGGCTTTACAACAAAATCCCAATGCATATTATCGATTTGCCAGACTGTAAGTTTAAGAGCCATGTCAGGCTGGTTTTGATAGAATGGATCAATATATGTGAACAATGTTTGTGTTTGGTATTCACTCCTCTCTGTGCATCCACTGAACATAATTATAACGTCTAATGTATTTTGAATATATATTTGTTAAAAAGATAAACCCGATCAAATTTCTTTTCAGCTCTTCTCGATGACTAGGTTACTTTCCGAACCGGTGGTAGTTTTGACGTTCAGAAGCGCCTTCTTAAGGTCTAAATTGGATAGGATTTTTGATTTTTTTTCTTTGATACAATATTACTGTTCTCGTATGATAGATGAAAATGTAAAAGCCAGTTAATATAAATAAATAAGTTTTTGGTAGTTCTGCTTTTAAATTCCACAAATATAAAGGTTCTATATTTTCTTTGTTATTTTTAATTAAAGATTATTATTAAAGCATATGAATTCACTTGAACAATAAAAATATTTATAGAATAAAAACAAGGAATCATCGCAGTCTCGAAGGTTATTCGTAAATATCATGACAGTTTGATCAACATTATATTTAAGGTTGTCAACAAACAGCTGTTGGTTGATAAAGCGTTTTCCTTCATCGCTACCTAAATCAAAACTCGACGTGTCATAGGCGTCATTGTCAAGGCCTTTTAAGTTCTCCATTCATCGTATTCAACCTTATCACATCCGATGTTCAGTGTACCGGAAATATCACTTCCTCAGTGGCCAAGGAAAACTCCATTATGAAACATGAATAATAAATATACCGTGTCACCTTTAGTATTAAAGAAGTATGCAGAGGTACAAGTTATTTACCATTTTTATAATCTAAAAAGATTTGAGGTGACAGCTGTCGGACTTTTCCTGGAATAAAATAGAAGAAAGAATTAATCATTAAAATATATTGCTAGAAATAAAGAAAATAAATAAAAACAAAACTTACAGTTTCGGTGTAAAGAATAGATACTCCCAAAGATATAAAAATATATAAACTCGTGGTGGTCTAAAGGTTTGACCTGTGATATATCATTCCGAGATCCACAGGTTCAAACCCCGTCACGTACCAACAAAATATCGGAATACGCGTACATTTACCAATTGAAATTGGTAATACTATCGGCTGACGGTGAAGGAAAACATAGTGAGGAAACCTGAACAACTGAGAAATGTTCTTGTAGTACTACTGTATGTGGGAAAAATATAGAACTGTGGATTTCTCAGAGTTTGAAGTCGCCAATACGTCGTGGGCTGGCGTGGTGATTACGCCCATACCTTCATTCGGGAGGAGGCCTATGGCCCTGCAGTGCATGATGATAATGAACAAATATATCTTCGAATTGAATCTTCAAGTATCAATTTTGTTAAGATAATTTAGGGAATGCAAAACACTGGATCGTTAGAATAGATATAATGACTTTTAAGTTCAATCATTTTAAAGGTAATAAATTGACTTGTGTTTGGTTTTATACTTTTTAAATTTAGTTTATTTCGTTTATAGCATTAATTTGGGTTTAAAATAATTATCATTAAAGTAGCGTAACACTTACTCAGATTTTTGTGTAAATAAAAGAGTGAAATCAGTAAACCTTGACGTTTTGACGAACTCGACGATTTTGAGGAATAGTTTTAAGAATTAACTCATTTTTTTACAAATATACTGTATAGAATAACAATTAAATAATTAATGTACGTAGCTCGAAGCTTATTTTACCTTCTGTTATGTGTTCAAAATTTCTTCCTAGAGTTTCAAATTAATTTGTAGGATCGTTTTTTCATGATACTGTAAAGTACACGTTTCTTATACTATATTATATACTGTTTTTTTCTATCGTATCATTACATTTATAAGTGTACAGTGTGTTTGTATTGAGCTGGATTGACTGGATTGATAGTTATTCCAAGTAAGACATGGAAACACATCAATAATTGATCACGGCTATTCTTATTCTGAATTTACCTTCAAGTGCGCATTAACAATAATGCAATAGGTCGCAAGTTTGATTCTCATACATAAGTTACTTTTTTGTTCAGATCTATATATGTATGATATCAGTCACTTAATTATCATAATACAAACTACGTTTGGTTTAGTAATAAATGGTCGTATACGTAATGAAAAAAGAATAGTTTTTGTGAGCTAAACAATCAGTTAAAGATTTTTTTGTTTACGGTACCTTGAGACGTTGAATGGTTACAAAAAATATTAACTACTAGTACAACCGCTAATTATAGTTCTAGGAGTTTATTTTTTAATTAGAATAATAATGTATATATTTGTTTTTATCTAACATTGGGCTAGTGTTTCGACATAAGCTTATCTGAATTTGAAGTTACGCATACGTTAAACAATGAGCCTAGAAAGGGATTGGCTATCAGATACCGGAACAGACCGAAACGAGTATAGCAACAGATTTCCAAATTCACTGCAAATTATGTCACCTTGTTTGTAACGTTCAAAATAGCTCACTCGTTAGGTTTTTTTTATGTGTTCCCTCATCCAAAGCGCAGATCCATCAAAGCGATTTCAGGTGATTTAATAATAGGGAGCACGACATTAATCATACTGAAAGGATAGTGCAATTCAGAAACAAGGGCTATCGCTGATGAAATACCTATTACCTAGTAATCTATTAGTAGTCAGCACTGTAATACCGGCTTGCAAGCACCTCTCTAAACACTGACAAACTAAAGAGAATAATTCTGGTTAATTTGGCGCCGTGTGTATGTTAGTATCTATCCAGTTGTGTATTGATACCCTACTAAATACATCAGCCGATATGGAAAGTTATATGCTTAAGGATGTTACTGATGATACCTTTTATTCAATCATATTAATCATATGGCTAAATAGAGTATCCATCTTTGATTATCGTCGATTGATTAATTACCCTATTTGACGGCGTAAGGTTCAATTTATGTGGAAGAGTGCAACGGCCAAAAATTTGTTACTCTTTAGCACCACTCGGGGTACCTTTAGCACTGACGTTTGTAACATCAGCCCTATGACACCTGATCTATGCTAACAGATTCAGTTAAACACAACTCACAGAACAAAACTGAATTAACCACTAAAGGATCTTTCGAATAAACTGTAATGAGGCACTATTAGACCGATTAATAAATTGAACGAATAGATAGCCAATGTCGAAATGTAAGTTCGTTCAAACGTCGGTGTGTACGAACAGAATATTTCGTAATGTACGTATTTTACTAATCTCAATGGAATTAATAGCACAGCTGACGGTGAAAGGCGATATTGTGAGGAACATGAATACGTAAGAAGTATAGATTTCTCGACTTGAGGTGTTAATTGAACCATGGGCTCATGGACCTTTGCATAATACTGGGACATATAGAAACCAGTAGCCATCATCAACAAACAAAAAACTTGTCAAAATGAATTACAATATTGGCTTTGCTCAATTAACAACACGATCATTATTCAAAGGTTTTCACAACAACCTTGAGGGCTCAGTGTTGCTTAAGGAAAATGTACTTTAGAGTGTTGGAATAGATTTTATAATAAGTTGTGTGAGTATTGTTTTGTGACAGAA
This sequence comes from Antheraea pernyi, assembly GCA_015888305.1. Classification (NCBI taxonomy): domain Eukaryota; kingdom Metazoa; phylum Arthropoda; class Insecta; order Lepidoptera; family Saturniidae; genus Antheraea; species Antheraea pernyi. The sequence continues at coordinate 315,991 of MU159030.1, forward strand.
TGCAGACTCGGGCGCATTGTAGCATTTTAGTTAGTCTTTAAGTGTCGCGCACCTTTGACTGATCTGATTTAACTTCAATTTTTTTATGTTCGCGTGTGATCATATTTTAATTACCGAGTATTTTTTGGTTCTTATTCTAAAGGTATGGTAGTGAATATTTTTTTCATTCATTGTTTATATTATTATTATTTATGAGTTCTTTTTATAATCGACAATTTTTTTTATTTTTTTTTATAACAAAAAATGTACCATGTCTTAATTAGTGATAACAGGATTGTTTCTTTTTTATACGTATTGTATGTATATGTTAATTATATTATGAACGTTATATATAATTTAGAAAGGTGATTATAAAAGTTTCTTTTACAAGACTATATCAATGTAACTAAACAAGTTTTACATTCATTGAAAAATGAATTTATACGTATACATAAAATTTATATGTCTGATGTTTATCCAACAACTGAGTCGGTATTCAAATACTATGTTGGTGTTAAACAGGTGAGTTCTCTAAGTATCACAGGCTACCTATCATTATACTCTGTTATAGAGGCTAGGCAATAGTAATCAAATTTAAGAGAGTTAAAATAAAATCGGTAGTTGTTTGGAAAGGTAAAGCCTGTACAAGGTATCGCAAAGCACATTTCTGTTACAATGTTGCAGTACCACGCTAATATATTCCGTTTAGAAGAATTTAATTTACGATATGTGGAACACGAATCGTTCCAATGAAGTCCTTAAGAGTTGTATAATTTATAATTGGCCTCAAGACTGTGGTTCTTTTAAAAGTGGTTGTGCATAACTATAGGCAACAATGACTAATGAACATTGAACTGTATATTGAACATTGCACTTTTTTACTTCACGGTATATCACTACATACTATAAAACAACGTCTGTCTGTCTGTTCGCGATAAAGTCGAAAACTACTGAACGGATTCTCATGCGGTTTTTACCAATAGATAAAGTGATTCATGAGGAATATTTAGGTGTATAATATGTCAAGTTTATTTTAAATTATCAGCGTGAGATTCCGTCCGCCGAGCCCGCTAGTAAAATATATATATTATATGTATGTATGTCAATAATATACATGAAATAAGTAAAATAACAAAGTTAGAACTGCGTATAATTAGAAATCAATTGCCAACAGCGGCACGTGTTTGTCTAATTCTTTTTATTAATTATATATTACTGTCACATGTAATTGTGTGCAAATATCGGCTACTTACTTTTGCATGCGGTTTCGCTCGGTTTAATGTAGTTTTGACGTAACCCTCGGTTATTTAATGGAATGAAAAATACCCGTGTTCTTTTCTGTTTCCCTGCCAATGTGTATGCAAAATTTCATTGTGATCGGTCGATTAGTTAAGTGAGATATATTTGCATTCTGAATATTAGTCACAGAAACGGATGTGATAAAATCACAATAACTTTTAGTTTTCACAGAAAATATTATTATTTGCTAATATATGCTTAAAATTTGGTGGAATATTGCAAGTTATTTTTTGAGTGAAAACTTCTTTAGGCGCGTTGAACGGTACTTTTTTGGCAGCAGATAAACTTATTATTTCGCGTCAGATGACCTCAGCAACATGCTAGTAAGCGTGACCAACCGTATTGTGATTGCACGGCTTGCGTCGGAATAGTTGACGCGTACTATAGCGGCCTGTGTACATCTATTATTGGTATTTTGTATTGAGATTCTGCAGCCCATCATATGTTTGCTTAAAAATATATATAATTATTTTTCCTAGTGACAATTGATTCGAAAACCAGACTAATATTAATAATTTCGATAAACAATTTATGAAATTTAAATAATTCGCACTATAATTAATTTAAAAATTCAAAATAGAACACTATTATTCTATTGTTTTCAGTTTTCACTTCTATCGGTAGTCCTTATAACTCGATTTTCTTTTATTTTTGTTATAAAAAACACAACTTTATATGCACAATGTAAAATCGAGATTATGAATGTGTTCTTTTTTAAATCTGGGAAGTAATTAAATTTATCATATACTTCCGTATATATTCGTTATCATACGATGAACTATAAAAATGAGAACGTCATTCTACTGTCCTAAAATCTTGACATTACCTGCTTACTCTGTTAGCATAGTACGGCGACCGAATACCTTTGTTAGTGAATCATATACAACCGACCTCAAATCGAAATTTGAAGGAGACTATAATAAAATGAGATTGTCTGTCGTTTGTCCGAGCAATATCCGAAAAGACTGAATCCATTTGGATAAGATTTTTACCAAAAGATAGTGGACTTCGCGGAATATAATCGCTACATGTGATTACATATTCCATTACGGTTTATCAATAGTGATAAAAATGAACACATGTAACTTAAAATATGTGATAAGGCGATACGGATGGACATACAACAAAAAAATAAAAAGATTGACAAACAGCAAAACCATATTCACCAGAAGTTTTTATGTTTTGAATATAAATACCTTTATACCACATATTATAACTGACTGTAAAGGATACTTCTTCTTCTTCTTACCCTTATCCCACATAAGTAGGGTCGGTACAACATGTTTCTCATGTCGTGGTATATGATTTGGCTTAATTTTACGATCGGCCGCCTGCCTGACATCAACCCTCCTTGGGATTATTTTATTGTACCACTGTATTTATGATTATTATTATATAGTTACGAAGTCTGATGGGCTCTTTTAGCCTTACAATTGTTTGTTCCAGTTAAAAACGAAGTTCTTGAAGATTATGGTTTGCTTGTTATATTGCCATTTTTATGTAACGGAAAACTATCCAACTTTAGACTGCATTTTCTGGGTTTTTTTTAAGGTTCGTGGTTTCAGAGTTTTCTCACTAATAGTAATACAATATTAGATATAATAAACCATTATAAAAATATAAAATAGGAAAACTATAATAGAAAAATAAATGCAAATAAAATGACATGACTGTAAAGGATACATTGAATGTTTTATTTTAATTTCTGAGAAATGCAAACCTACTTCAACACAACAGTTATCTGCACATATAAATAAAGGATTTTAAGTGTAAAATGTGTAAATAGCAATTTTATCATTTAAAAATATAATAATTATTGTTTTATTATTTGTTGCCAGTGTGCGCATCACTCACAACTACAGGTAGATTTCGATCTATTTTTTAAATTTATTTTGTAACTTGATCTTTATCTAAAAAAAAACTATCACAATATCTACATCGAACACAAATTCATTACAGTTTTAAGAAACTACGATTTTTATAATGACGATTTCCCGTACAGCGATGTGTGTTTTTTGTCATGTAAAAGTCAGGCACGAGATGTTTCTTATATTTTCCCCTGTACATAAAATATATTGCTAAGATAAACGGCGCCGACGAAGTTAGTAATCAGCTAGTAGTAAAATAAACAATTTAGTGAAATAATTATTTATTTTTACTTAGGGCGATTAAATACATAGCCTACAATTACAGAAATTTGCAAAAAAAAACTCGAATCCAAGAAAGTAATATGAAATAAATATTCACTATTTTTGAGTGTCTTAAGTGCATTATGAAGTAATATTGAAATTGGACTAAGTACATTACAAAAAACGTAAAAAAAAGTTCTCAGGCTTCGATTTAATTAATTAAATATTCATATAACGTATTATTTACGGTGGGTATTGTTAATATACCCATGAAAACATTTAATTTCACTTTTAAAATAATATTTCGAACTTATAACGCCGAACTTATAAAGTGTATTTTTTAAAATTAGTTTAGGCACTTACCTTCTCTTAAAATGTTAACACTGTCCTACAGGGTAGTCCGGTGAAGCTGTGAAGACCCTACCAGGTCAATAGCGTAGTCAGTTCGAGAAAAAAAAAAACTGTCCTACTGTCCTGTCCATTATGCGATTTTATTAAATTAACACTACCTCATTTTTTATTTTCGAAGTATCATGTTTTATTACCGCATAATTTAGTCATCTTAGTCCAGGCTAGCAACCACTACAACCCGCAACTCCGACACACATAAATAGATCCTTTTAAACAAAATCTGTGCACATAGACCTCGCTACAACTTTATATATATGTGAATTAAATTATAACAGAAAAAGGCTCTTGTATTCATTAGACTTAGCGCTTAGATCGTATTTTAGTAAAAATAATAAATTTTGTTTTCTTAGTACTTAGACCGTGTACATTTTCAGACCTTCAACTATTATAAAACGAAGTGTTTTTACGTCTGTATGTGTTCTCTTAGTTCTTCTAAACTATGAAACTAATTTTGACATGGCTTTCACTATCATTTAGACAATTTCTTCCTGAATATTTGTATGTATATTGAATATATAATATATTTATATAGAATAGACGAAACGTGATGAGTTCTAATGAAATCGTAAAATGGAGTTCTCGAGTCGCTTACATTCAAATCTTATATGATACATCATAATAATGTACTACGGAAATGTACATATTATAAATGCCTACAGAAAAATCCTGGATGGTACATGCAATACGAATATCTTCATTTCTAAAAAACCTTCACAAAATATTTGCTTTTACTATGGCCCCAAATTAAGCAATGCCCGTCTCATGGAAGCCTAATACCTGATTACAAATCGATTTAATTAATGGTGGCGCATATTAACTTAACATTTGGATGTAATTAATTTTAAGAAAATTAAAGCTTAATAAAAGAGACATAAAATCATTGTGCTAATTAAATAAAAAAACTAAATAAATGTTAGAGTGTGAGCGAGTGTGTGTGTAGTTATGATGAGTGTGTGTGCGAAAGCGAGTGCGTGTACGTGTATGTGCTCGTACGACAGATGTGTACAATTCTTGGGATAGATGCTGGTAGAGTATCTTGAGTAGACATTTTGTCTGTTCATAGGAAATTTATGAAGCCATTGTTTGATGGCAACTTTTACATGTCTATCTCCTAAGGATAACCCACAATAATCCTTTACATTTACATACTATATTGAAAAAAAAATGCTTATTAGTGATGCCAGTTCTGTAAGTTTTTAATATTTAATGGTACTTTAATATCTTATTTACTAAGCCGTACTGATTATGAGATTAAGAAAAAGTCACTATTTCCACATTATAGACAGACAGTTCAGTTTTATTTATTTGCATAAATAAACGTCGTGGTCAATCTGTTATCAGCGCAGTAGATGCGTTATCAGTTTGGCTTTGTTATTCAAACCTTACACAATATTTTTCAAGGTGATGGATCATCTATGCATCAAATAGTATTTTCTATACTTTATAGGGTTTTGCGTTGACCACAATAATAATAAAATAATAATATCAAAACAAATACTAATAAACAACAAAGAGAACTTTGGTTAAAGTTTGTTCTAAAACTTTTAAAAGTACGGAAACTATACTCACTAACATACTAACTAATACTGGGCAAAGGGACGGCGCACATTGAATGCACACTCATCGCGCGTTTTGCGTAAATCATCTGATGTTGAGTGTAAATTAGTTTTACTTTTCTCGAGATAATTAGGCCAAAAATTAAGCACCTATTTTTTAAATTGATTTAAAACCAGAAACGACTAATGATTGCCCTGTAAAAATATTGCTGGCGTCGAACCTAACACCCAGTATAGATGCTTGGCGACAGATTTTCAACTTGAGGGAGGTAGTTAGACAGGCGGGTTTAGTAGCCCTACCCCTACCCCTACCTCTACCCCTAGCAGCATTTTATTTCAAAATAACGGAGTCTCATTAACAATTATTTTATTGAAATTACTCATACATAGGACCTGTTGAGATATGTATTGAATATAGTTCTAAAAATTGTAACTTTTTATAACAATGTTATTGGAGTAAAAACTTCTTTAGGCTCGTTGAGCGGTATTTTGGGCAGAAGATAAAATAATGATTTCGCGTCATGTCGTACAAATGATGAAATTTGAATATTTCATACTATAAATTATTTACGAATTCAAAGGAGAACGCAGTTATTTCATTGTCTTGAGTTTTCGATCTCTAAACGAGGATAGTCACTTAGATTTTAAAATAAATCTCGCTCCATTGATTTCAATATATACGAGTTGTGGTCGCAATTTAAATGAGTATGAGTAATTTACCATTCCATTATGAGGTTAGAATGAGTGTCAAAGATATTATTACGTCATACATTTGCACCTTGTACAAGTTTAATAGCTCGCATTGTTTTCTACGTGAGAATGAGGACTGTACTTAGTTGAGGCGTATATAATACTAGCAACTAACTACGACTTCGTCTGCGTTTGTAATGTCTTTATAAATCGTGACAGTTTTGTGCAACGCACGTCGAAATAACACTCAGATGACAAGATTTGATTTGATACTTACTCGAGACATCGTTTTATTATGGACAATTTCAACACTTTTTATAAATTATGGACTGTGTATTATTCTGATAACTGTAGAGTTTCGTCAAAATCTATTCTGTAATTTTTGCATCAAAGATTTATAAATATCCACCCACCCATGCTTACAAACTTTGTCGTTTATAATTTTCATACGGTAGGATATATTATTTAGAGGTTATTGGCGTGGCATTGAAAACTATGAATGGTTAGTTGTCTCGGCCGACGATGTTGTTTCCATCTATACAGTACTTATAATTAAATACTTGTGCCTGCAGCTTCGCATATCTTTTTATCCGATTGATTGTATTTTAGGCTATACATTTTGAAATGAAAATGCATCCTGTGTACAAAACTCAATGAAAATTTCTTGAAATGCTTATAACATTTCATAGCAATCGGTCAAACGGTTTTTAAGTATATGGTACATAGTTCGCATCACCAAACTCCGATCCGCTTATAGAACATATAGTGGCGATGACGTATCACCACCACTGCAATCGCAGCATCCACCGTATTCATTGTTATCTTTCTTCTTCTTCTATCTTTTAGTAATCCTATTGTGTTACTTCATACGTATGGTCTATGGTCTATTGTGGTAGAAACATATTAACAGACCCTACGAGTTAAATCCAAACAATGTAATAAAAAATTTAAATGTCTCATTTGTAACATACACACGTATAAAACTTTGAAAAAAAATATATATACATTCAAACTACACCAATTATTTATTAATGTGGGTGCAATGGTAAGCCTTATTTAGTTCGAACCTTTTTGATGTTTTGACTTTAAAGATTATAGTGCAATGTTTAGTGCCGAGGAAAACCAAGATAAAAAGAGTTTTTTTTGGGGTTTTAATCTATCATGTAGTGGTTTTTATATTGTGTTCTTAATCTTGTGATTTTTGACTCTATATTTTGTAATATTGGTAGCATTTTACATAATATAGTTCGGTTATTATGCATAAGTGAAGGGGATGAATTCTGAGATGCCAAAAAATTCTCTTGAAAGTTCTAACGTGTGAGCCACCATCTTGTTAGAACATAGAAACTGTCGCAAGAGACTTGTGATATTGTTACCTACTTCACAATGGTAATAATAAATATAAACTGGAATAATAGAAGCCAAAAAAAAGTGACATGGACTTTACAATCTGCCTGACAGCACACATAAGATTTTTTCGGTGCAAAAAAGCGATTCATATATAAAATGGAATTGAATAAGAAAAGAAAAAGAAGTCCATTTATTTCTTATTACACATTTGTTGAATTTGAACACAGTTGAAAAGATAATAACTATTTGATTTCAACGAATAAAAGTTGTAACTTGTAATGTGTCGGTTATTAATAAGGTTTTAAATCAATGTTAAACAATGTTCTAACAATTATTAGTAGCTAGCTAATACAGCTCAAAAACCAGTAACTTGATAGTAATAATTAAGTGTGTAAACACGACCTCAATTTAATCCCATGACATTAAAAACAGCATCGCAGTCAACTATTTCAACAACCTGTTTCGCCTGAAGGTATGGATTGAATAACCGAATTAATTAAGACCACAACTAAACCAAAGATAAATACGTGGTGTCAATAAAATATCAAAGCATTATTATAGTAAAAACGAATAAAATATCGTGATAAACGGTCGACCAGATTGACTGAACTAAACCTTGCAACATTAATCAAGGACGTTGAGGCATTGCCATGACTTTCATATTTGTATTGTTCCGGTTTTTATTATTGTATTGGCTCTTAACACTATAAAAACAAACTAAGTGATGAAAGAACAGAGCATAAATTAGCATAGTTGCAATATTATGTGTACTGGAGACGTAAATTACTGTAAAATACTAGACAAATATTCTATGAAAGATGTAACTTATTGTACATGTGCAACAATCTCCGCTAGATTTTATCAAATAGTATTTGCAATACCATAAAGTTTGGTATTTGGCCTAGGCCTAATTAATGATAGACGTATGCGAATACAGATTAATGACCTCTGATTATTTAAATTAATTATTATTTAAAGGCAAAGGAATTCGGACTCGTTCGTATGTGTACAGATTTCTCTTTTTTATTTATACTTAATAATACGAGAACGAGTGGAAATAAATTTCAATGTTAACCTTAAGTTTACATTTGATTGATGATCACCATAAATTCCTGTAGGTCCTGAATATAAAACGTAAGGTTTGTTGAAGAAATCGTATTCCTATGTGATTTCGTATATTATCTTCCAATTCTTTCCAGTTAAGACCAGTAAAATAACCACTTTTCAACAAAGCGCTTCCAGAAAGTTCTCGAACTATCCGGTCTCCTTTTGATAGTAGATTGATTTATGAGATCGTGATTGGACAAGTGGTTCACAAGTCTTATGTCCAAATCATCGCTATTTTTTAACAGAATATCTTTGTCGGTGGGTATTAGTGATTTAGTCTCCAGAGTCCTACAATAAAGGTACAAAAATTTGATTAGTAATGGTAATGGTTGATTTTTGACCACAATCTTATCTGGTGTTAAGTGATGATATGTTTTAGGATGGTAAACTCGCTAAATGTATAGAGGGCTGGCTCACAAGTGCAACTACCGGCACATTTATATAGCTGTTTGGCAACAGACTTCCAACTTGAGGGTGGAAGCTAGCCAGACAGACTTAGAAAAAAGCCTACCAGTATTCTATAGTTTCATCACAATATTTTCCTTCACCTATAGTTCCGACCCAGTTGCTAGGATTCGGACCTACGTCTATCGCCGCAGTGTCTGAACACGCTCTCAACTAAACTATACTAAGTAAGTACCCGAGTATAATTTTATAATATTTTATATCACACTGAGAAATTATTATTTCTTCGCTTTATCCAGTTTGAACCGGTAATGAATAAGGAAAATATCCATTTATACCTTCGTTATATCCTGTTTATAAACTTGAGATTAAGGATATTGTAGTGAATAGAATGTCAAAACTGGTTTGATGTATTTTTTCTTGTTTTCAAACAATATTGCCAAATACATCGTTTTCTTTTTGGTTTACTGTTTCCTTATACAAAACTGTAGTATATAAAATGATCTACCAAATTGTAAGTTCGTAACGACGGCATTCTGAAATGAGAGCACCGAATTATATGGTTACATCGATAACGTAACCCACGGCAGTTTTAGCTTTCAAGACTCGAGACGTGCACAAGATCCAAAAGCAAATATAACACTTTAAAAGGAATGTTGTAGATAGACAAAATTACGCAATTAATGCTTATGATTACATGTTTATCTACGACAGACTTAGCTTTCGAAACCTGTATAAGACATAAGAGTTTTGCACGAGTTTCTTTATTTTATGCAAAGAATATTTTGGAAGTCGAATAAAAAGAAACATATTTGAATGAACCACCCAATTGGAAATTCAAGATTTATGACAGAAGGTAGTCACAGCGATGATAGCTCAGTTGACAGTGTGTTTGGACACCGTGTCGATCGACGCAGGTTCGAATCCTTGGGAATGAACAGAGTTTTCAGTGAAGGAAAACATCATGATGACGGCATAGCGTGGTAGTAGAACTTCTTCTACGTCCACCTCTTATTTGTTTTCTTCCTTCATTCCAACTGAGATGCAGATTAATATGTTACTAGTGGGCGCCCAGTGGTCGACATTCGACCATAGTTCAATGATTTTTTAAAGTTGCATGTAGAATGAAAAAGGGCAATTGGAACGTAAGAGTAAAATAATACATACAGTCGAGCATAGGAACCTCCTTCACAACCTTTTTTGAAGTCCTTTATTGACAGATGTCAAAATATCTTTTTTATTTACATGTGTGTATATGTTGTGTAAAATTGAAGCAGTAGTGTGATTAATGCATATTTTAATTAATTTAATGTACTTCTAATGCATTTTATATAAAATAAATAGCTTTCTGCACTTCTCCTCCATATAAACTTTAATTATGCCAAGTTTCACGTTCATCCGTGTTCGCGCATTTATCTCAAAAGGGATACAAAGTTTGGGCTTCACGTATTAATATATAGATAACTACCTGTCTGATGCTAAACGCTCTTAGGGTCTTCTTGATTGTGTGTAATTCAGCTCAATATTTTACAATTAACTGTTTGTCTGATGATGGATTTTATGGTATTCTTGATTGTGTATGGCTAAAGATATTTAAATGACTATCGTCTTTAAGACCTTTCGCTTTTGCCTCACATTTACTAGAATATACGAACTCATGTAATTTGATGTCTGTATTTCGAAAGTCCTTATACCTCTAACTTAAATATTACAAATAAGGTATTAGGGAATAATTTGAATAATACTTGAATTTAAACTTCTTGGCTTTTTTTCGTAAGGTTCTTGAATTTAATCATTGTAAATGTTTAGGAATTTATGACTTCACTAGCAACCGCGACTTGGTCCGCATTGAATTATAATATAAAACTTAGTTACAATAAAGTACAACCGCGCCACCTATTAGCAAGTTATAGGCAAATGTATAGCATAATAATTATTATTTATGATTTTAAACGCTATATATTTGGAATGCCATATAAATCTCGTGTACAAAATTCCATCAAAATCCGACGAAATTAAATAATGTTTTAAGTTACTTGTATAAATTCCCATGAAATTCCATGTAATAGTTTAAAAGATTAGCATTTTCAAACAAACAAACAAACAAACAGACAGACGAAGTTTAAAAACAAACGTCTTATTGTATTCTGTTACACTCTCTAAATCATGAGCACTCAATTTCAGGAAATGATGTTTAATGTACACACACAAAGGTTCTGCAGTTTTATCAAAGTATACATCGCTTTTTTGCGGCATTTACTCTGGTCTGTTAGAACAGAAGATAAAAGTAGCTAGAACCACAAACGAACGCGTAAAATTCAAATATTTAGTATACGTATGCAAAGAGCTTTTGTCAGCATTTTTGCAAATTGAATGATCGCAAAACTTGTACATACTCTACGTAAACCGATTTATACAAAACAGAATAAAATAACGATAGACTCGAGATAAGAAACACTCAATGTTTGCAAATATATTTTTGTGGGTTTTATGTCAAGTATCGGTTTTATAAAGTTGTTTCAAACGTTATCCAAGTCTTTGTGATAGAATATTTTTATTTTATTTTACTGCTCTGTTTTTATTAAATATCAGTTGCAACCATGTATCTGCGTGTGTTTTTTTATTATTTTTTATAATTACTAATCTCATTTCAAGTATATAACTAAATTAAACTTAAATTAGTCGCTCGATAAGAGATACACTTTCTTTGTTTTTCTAATTTGTAAAGGTTCAGGTTACAGGTTCTCTTTTTTTTTTCAAACTTACTAACGCTATTAGCGTGACTAGACTTTACAGCTTGACCGGACTAGGATTAAAAGTTTTATAGGCTTCGCTTTCTTATGTTACCACTTTGGGTATGGCTTATACTGTCCGTGTACTTTATATAGCAACACTTTGTAAAGTTGGTTTTGAATCAAGTCCAAATATATTATATTAGGTCTTTACCTATGAAATTGCCATTTTGTATGAAAAAATTTAAACGATTTTTTTTCATGTATTTTTATTTGTATTAATCGAAGTAATCACCCATGCAATCAATGCATCTTTGCTAACGCAGTGGCAGTTTATTGATGCCCTTCTTAAAGAAATCAGCTGGACGGGAGGCAAAAAATTCTTCAAAGGCATTTTGTACTGCCTCTCGGGTATTAAATTTTTTTCCCGCCAAAGAGTTATCCAAATTCTCGAAAAAGTAGTAGTCTGTAGGCGCAAGGTCTGGTCTTCGGAAAGTCTTCGGACAACCGCGAGTTTCATTTTTCAGGTCGAAATTCCCAGAACGGAAGCGAGCAAACCCATAACAGGTGGTGCGTTGGCTTGTAGTGTTAGCTCCGTAAACGTCGTTGATGTTGCGTGCCGCTTGTGCCGCGTTGCTGCCACGACGGTACTCATATTCCATAATTACTCGAATTTTAACGTATCCATAATGACAAAAAAGATTGAAATGTGATGAAAATGTAACACTAATCAATAAATAAATGACTACTTTTGGAAAAAGAATTCCATGTTTTTAAAATAAAATTAATTTGAAATTAGAATTCTTAGCCAAACAAAATATATTTTGATTTGAAATGGCCAGTACTGCAGAACGGCAATTTCATAAGTAAAGACCTATTATAAACAGACGAACAAAAACTTTCTAATATTTAATCATTTTAATTACCAGATAATTTGAACAAAAGAATACAGGTATCGATAGACCTACAGATTTGTTAATATAGATATCATATAAATTATGAACTAATATATAAAAAAATATGAGTTCTTCATATTTATTGACATTGAAGAAGTCCATTAATCTAAGACTTGAATTGAATTACCGTGCATTAGAAATTCCACTTTTTTTATTTCTAAGTGACTACGCTATTGACTAAGCAAGGTCTTAACAGTTTCACCGGACTACTAAAGCGAGCGCTTAAGGCACTCGGCCGTTATATTTTGACAACTAGCTCAAGGGTGCGCGGCACCTCGGCTTAGAAATTCCGCATTTAGTAAGAAAACTTTATTAATAGAAAGGCATAGTAAAGGAAACGGGTGATAAAAAAACAATTCCATAATTTTTGTTTACCTAGGTAACCCTGAGTAAAATGTACAGCCACTGTTGATATTTCATAAAGACGAATAATGAAATAGAAACGTGCCATCGTGTCGGAAATGTCGAAAATCATTGACCATTTTCCTCAAAGTTATCTTATCTGCAAAAATACGAGATCTATAAGGGTCGGTATGTCTTTAATCGCAAGTTGTTTCACAGAAAACTATACAAGTGGAGTGATTTCTTATGTATTATATTGAGGTACAGATAAATATCAGAATTCATATTTACTTTCTTATTGTGTTCTGAAATTATTTTAAATTATTAAGTATTACAGACATTTTTGAGAAAAACATAAATCGTGAGAGAAGATTTAGTTGTATGTTTAGTATTTAGTTTTCAATTTATAACTAGTAATTGCAGTAATTATTTTCCATACGTTATTCAAGTTATACTTATTTTGGCGCGTTAGGGAAAAATAATGATAGTAAATTTTTACGATGCGTGCGCACACCGTCACGAAAACCCGACACCCTGAATTTATTACGATGCGCGCGCACACCGTCACGAAAAACCGACACCCTGAAGTTAGCAATAGTCAACTTTTTCTATTGTTAGTGTCGTTTTTTCTACAAACGTAGAATAAGGCGAAAGATAAAATTTTTGAAAAGACTTTATCTTGTTACGCCAAAGAAGTATAACTTTTAACGCGTGTACATAAGTACACACACACATTATTTAAAAAAATACTTTATAGGCTTAGGCATTTGAACACAATCTCACCTGATATTGAATAACGATGTGGTCTAACATGGTAAACACGAAAAACCTAGAGAGGGCTGGCAAATGTTTGAAGATAGCAACAGATGCCTGGCGGTGGGTGGCCTTGAAGGTGGTGATAGCTAGCTAGGCGGACTTAGAAAAGCCTTACCGCTATGCTATGGTTTCATCGCGATGTTTTCCTGTGTGTGTGTGTGTGTGTTCTAATGTGGGAAGACATTACCGTCACGCGTTACGAACTATCGGACTGTGTGACGATAGACGCAGCACGATAACTTGGTCCGCGGTTTTCACACAAATCAATGGAATATGGAAACGCTAATTTCGAGTTATTATTGGAATCAGAAAGGAATTTTGAGGTTAGTTTTCAGTGCGACGAATAACCGAAGCTTCGTCACGCAGGTATGGGAGTAGTTTGCACCCACACCTCCTTAACGGGTCTATCATCTTGACCTCTCAGACCACAGTCGGAGGCCCCTCGGAGGGGCCAACATCTGTTTGGGGAGCAGACGCAGTGCCAGTTGGCAGTCCCTGTTCCCCCGACCAAAAGGTCTTCTTACACCATGGGATTTTAATCTTTGCGAATCGAACATAACACATCTTCAGATGTCCGACAGGATAGGTATCCATTTGGGATCACCTCATGTAAAAAAAAAAATTGACATAGCTTTGGAACGAAACGTATTATCAGAATTAAATGTCAGATTCCAGAGGCAAATGTACAGTCGCTACTAAAATGTCGTAATAAGGAATAATGAAAAGAAAAATATCATGTCATGATGTAAGACATGTCGAAATCTTTTGGTTATTTTCCTCGACATGATTTTATCAACAATAATACCAGATTTATAAGGGTCGGAACGTTGTTAATCGCCAGTTATTTCATAGAACATCATACAAGTGGAGTGATTTCTTATGTAATATTTTTAGATACAGGTAAGTATCAGAATTTATATTTAAAACGACTAAAATTTTAGGATAAATTTAGTGATTTATCATTGGCTAGACTCATTTATAACTAGCACTTACCTGAAGCTCCGTACGTATGTTTTTACAATAATTGTTTTGCGCGCGTTGTTTTATCATTTTATTACATAGTATAAAACAAAGTCCCCTACCGCGTCTGTCTGTCTGTCTGTTCGCGATAAACTCAAAAACTACTGAACGGATCTTAATGCGGTTTTCTCCAGTGGATAAAGTAATTCATGAGGAACGTTTTAGTATATAATTTGTCAAGGATCTTTTTATAATCAGGGCGGGACAACGTCTGCCGGGCTCGCTAGTATGAGTATATTTTAAATATTTAATTAAAATCGGTTGCGATTAAATAAATCTATAGACTTTTCAAAATACGTTTTTTATGAATTATATTATTATAGACAATTTTTTTACTCTATCAATTTCAAAAACCTTTTCGTGTGTAAAATCTCATCAATCGTCGGAGATACAATAAAGAGTTGAATTTTTGAAACTTATTTCGGATACATAGTATAAAACAAAGTCCCCTACCGCGGTTGTCTGTCTGTCTGTCTGTTCGCGATAAACTCAAAAACTACTGTACGGATCTTAATGCGGTTTTCTCCAGTGGATAAAGTAATTCATGAGGAACGTTTTGGTATATAATTTGTCAAGGATCTTTTTATAATCAGGGCGGGACAACGTCTGCCGGGCTCGCTAGTATGAGTATATTTTAAATATTTAATTAATATCGGTTGCGATTAAATAAATCTATAGACTTTTCAAAATACGTTTTTTATGAATTATATTATTATAGACAACTTTTATACTCTATCAATTTCAAAAACCTTTTCGTGTGTAAAATCTCATCAATCGTCGGAGATACAATAAAGAGTTGAATTTTTGAAACTTATTTCGGATTTCGAAAAAAATATTATCTATCATTATGGCCAAATGAGTGTACAAAATTTCATGAATATAAAATATATTTAAATATATTTTTAAATAGAGTAATAAATTTACTGTATAATTCGCTACGTTTCTCATTTTATTCTTGTGAAGAATCAAAATTTAAAATATGTCTATTTTTAGAAGCTATTTTTATAACTCGACGAATGAACATCATAGAAAAAAAATGTTGTAGTCATATTATACACGCTAGATCTGTTAGTAGGCTGAACATGAATGAATTCCAGTGCTTGGATTTTTCTTGCGTGAAAAATCCTTATTATTCAAATGTCTTCAATGCACCCCAATTTAGTATGTGAATAACTGAAATATTTATAGTTGGAATACGTATCAGAATAAAAATTAAATATACACTGAGTCCACGTTACAAAGATCAAAGATCATTCAATAAATACTGCAACCATAACTTTTAATTATATGGTACATTGCTTAAGTATCACAACAAGATACGTGACAATCTAGTATGATTATAAATTAAAATCACTTATTGCGTTACATAAATCCTTGATTCAGAGTATCTTAATATATCATAAAATACAAAATTCCCTCTCTATGTCTGTCGATTGTTGTGCTTACCATTCAAAAACCCGATTGAAATGATTGTTTTTACAAAACCTGTATATATTCATCGACTCGGTTTTATATTGTTATGTTTTTTTAAATTAAGTTATATGTGAAATCAGATACAAGGATATAAGTAAGTTAAGCATGCACAAAATTGCTATCATTATATTTTGATGCTCTATCTTATATATATAATCCTTATGTCCTTGTGTATGTGACTGTACTCCTCCTAAACGGCAAGACCGCTTTTGATGATTTTTTTATGTGTATTCAGGTGGATTCTAGTATGGTTTAGATTCACAATTGGACCCGGTAGGTGGCGCTGAGGTTGACTTATTGTTATTTTTTTAATTATCAAGGCAGGACAACGTCTGCCGGGCACGCTTGTCTTTATATATATACATATATAATTATTTTGTCCGCATGTATATGGTTAAACTCATTCTAAACGGCTACATTGATTTTGATGAAATTTTTGTCAGTGTTTGAATGGGTCCTTAAATGGGTGAGATTCATAGTTAGACCTGGTAACCTGGCAACCCCGGGACACTCCCGTTACCGTGGAGTTTTTTAGTCGATTACAGGTCGACTAAGTTCAGGCCGGGGGGCCCATCTCCTCATTGCACAGATCCGGCGGACGAGTGAGGCAGCTGGTGTGTACCCAGTCTGCCTCTCTATAGGTAGGAGCCCGGCGGTCACATTAAGCCGAGCGGACCGTTGGGGCGGCTCTACAAGGTTGATTAGCATTGTACGATCACTAGCCGCTCCAACAATCACGGTCTGTCGGTACACCGTGGGGTTTTAGTCCGTGCGAGTCGGACTTAATCCACCTTAATCCTCCTGGGAGGGTGGCGTATCCATAAGGGATTTCCCCACGTTAATAAAAAAAAAGTTAGTTTTATATACATTAATGCGGACAACGCAGTGAGTAAAAGTTAGTATGACATTAAATCAAGTTTGCCTACAATATCACCCTCTATACATATAGTAAGAATGTAAAGTTAACATGTCAGTACTTGTTAGATGTTTGGGTTAAATATTATTGCAAGTAATTAAGGTAATTATATAAATTTAAATCATTTTCTTTAATATCTATCTATTTTTTGTGCGCTTGTCAATGCTAAAATACAACTTCTGTGATAAACCTTCATCATTCAAATCATAAAGCATTTCCTCGAGTAACATTTAGTCCTTATTTATTTAAAATCGGTTCCCTCTATCAAATGTTATTGTAGTTTGAAAAGAAGATAGGGAAAGGCATTTCAGCCTCATCCAATTTTTGCTATTTTGCTATGAATCTTTTATGGTTTTTGCTCTGTAAATCGAATCGTATTGTTATGGATCAAATATATCAATAAATTAATTAATAAACCACACAGATGAAGTCGCGAATATCAACCAATTTTACGTATTTGTATTTCTTATCAGTTTTAGTAGTTAGTAATCCAAACGCGTTAATACAAGTCTATATTTAATTTTAACGTACAAATAAAATGTGATTTGTTGTGATAGTTTTTCATAATATTTTCGGCTCCATATAAGGCAAAGGCCATGTAAGTAAGGACACTCGGTTGCCTTGACACAACGATACATATTTGGACGTGAATAGAAATACAAACAAAAACAGAAGTGTGTATTAACATATTATTGGCATTTTGAACGATATTGTGTCAAGTCTGTATATTTAAATATCTATACGTAATTTTATAACTACTTCTTTCCTTCATTTTATTCTTTACTAGTGGTCGCCTAGTGGTCGAAATCGACCATAATTCATTTTGACATTTACAATAAGACCAAAAAAAATAATTATTTCAATGCTTTCTTAAATCGACTAAAGATAAATTATTCATCAATTAATTATTAATGTATATTATGAATTTACATACATTATATATATTATAAAATTAACCCACAACTTGACCAGTTAATCTCAAAGGGCATGTAAGGTATGGAACGTAAGTCGTGTTAAAAATGTTGAATGTGAAATGAAAATAAGTAATTGGAACGTAAGAGTAAAATTACAGATGGCTATACGTCATTTTCATTTACATGTGTATATGTTGTGTGTCATTCAACCCGTAGTGTGAATAATGTTTATTTTAATTAATTTAATATATTTCTAATGCATGTTATATTAAAAAAAAATAGCTTTGTGCACTTCTCCTCCAAATAAACTTTAACTATGCTAAATTTCAAGTTCATCCGTTCACGCAATTCGCTTAAAAAGGGATACAAAGTTTTGGCTACACGTATTAATATATAAAACTAGTGGGCGCCCAGTGGTCGACATTCGACCGTAGTTTATTGATTTTTTAAAGTTTGAATTTTATTATGGCTCTTTTGTCAAAGGGTATTATGTTATAATATCATTGTTGAATGTAGAATGAAAAAGGGTAACTGGAACGTAAGAGTAAAATAAAAAATTTTTCAAAAAAAAATAAACCGCCTTCGATGTGAAACACAAATAAGGCACTAAAAAGCGAAAAATAACTGAATTATTAAATTAACCAAATGAAATAAAAAATATTGATATTCGCGCTACCGAATAATATATTAGAAGTCGATGCCAACCTAAATTTCAAATTTGTTGCAGGTAATAAAATATGTATATATTACTATACAGATATACATCATGGGACACGAGAGTGGACCAAAACTTTGTATGTAGATGATATGAATGTAGGTTGGCATCGACTTCAAATGTATTATTCGGTAGCGCGAATATCAATATTTTTTATTTCATTTGGTTAATTTAATAATTCAGTTATTTTTCGCTTTTTAGTGCCTTATTTGTGTTTCACATCGAAGGCGGTTTATTTTTTTTTGAAAAATTTTTTATTTTACCTTACCTACGCACTTTGTTTGAGTAAATACTTAGAAATTAATTAATATAAATGGTAAAATTTGTAATATCACGCATGTTGCTTAGACTTTTTTGATGTGTGTATCTGGTTTCTAATGGGTATAATAAATCGGTTCCAATTTCACGAAAATACATAAATATGAAG
>MU159030.1:346079-367680 GCA_015888305.1 Antheraea pernyi
GGTCCGGCGGACGAGGGGGGGCAGCCGGTATGTACCCGGTCTGTCCCTCTATAGATAGGAGCCCGGCGGTCATCTTCCGCCGGGTGGACCGGTGGGGGGGGCTCTACAAGGTTGATTAGCTTGAACGATCCCTTGCCGCCCCCACAAAACGGTCTGTCGGTACACCGTGGGGTTTTAGTCCGTGCGACTCGGACATAACCCACCCTCTCCCCCGGGAGGGTGGTGTATCCATAAGGGATTTCCCCACGTTAAAAAAAAAAAAAAGGGATGTAGTCTAACACCGCGAATCTAACGAAGCTAAGCCATACATGTATACGTCTGTGAATTACTATTTCGACTGTTAGAGAGAACTAAACTAAGTGAGTTAGAATAAGGGAAAAACCCTTACGCTATATGTGTACTGTGTGCACGTATGTGGAGTCATCTGTTGGATTTAATAATGAACAGCGTACTGTTTAAATTGTTTATTTAATATTGTATACACTGTTTAATATTGAGTGAAAAATGTAATGATTTCTGAAATATTGCCGATAAGAAATCCCATCATGCGTGTGCATGCACACAGCTAGTAAATATAAAGATAAATAAAATCAGTAATAAAGATCGAAAAAAAAAAAGAATCCATAACTCTATCTTGCGAAATATATATATATTTTTTTATATCATAGGAGGCAAACGAACTTAAACTGAGATACTCAAACAAAATATAGGATGGCATAATAAGATCCGAGAAAATACTAAAACATTCCTCAACGCTGACCCAACTGTGTAGATAAACCAAGTGGAAATGAAAATGTAAATCGTATCTTAACTATTTAATTATCTTGCTTAAAAAAAAGTATTCTTTAAATCTGAGTGTTTAGGAAGTTATACAGATTCTTTTTTTTTTAGACCTGAACATGATTAAATTTGGCACTGACAATTAAGTACATAAATTCAGCTATCGCTGTAAAATAGCCTACAATAGTCGACAGTATTGTAAGAGCTGTACAATCTGCGTAAGGTTCAACTGAAGAAACACCATCGCTAAACCCTTATTCACCAGTCCCCGTGAGCTTATTATGATGTACCTCAAAGTCCTCTTGAGATTGGTATAACTAAGATCAGGTTACGTTTATTTGGGGCCATAAAAAAAATTTGTTCAAAATTCTTAGCTTGCAAATACATGCATGCTTAAACTTCCGTATTATTACAATGAAAAGAACACAAAGGTATACTTCGTGGAACTAATATGAAAAATGACACAGCTTAACTAATTATAACGGACTTGCGAAAATTGTGATTGTGTCATTTGTTTAGATAAATTTTTTTTAGCAAAAATAATAATAGTATCCGCTATCGTCACCTAATTACAATATTATGTGGAAATAAAACGAATAGACCACGTGCGGCACATAAATTTGTATTTGAACACGTTTATACGATTAAGTTTGTATATAATTAAGATAAAACACACACACATGTTTTGAGCACACGATACGAACTCACTAACGATTAAGCATTCAAAACAATAACACTGTTCCTTTTAGATGAGGCTTCGGCTCGATAATTGACGGAAAGGTTTTAAAAAAATGCAATACTAGTTTTGACCCGCGGCTTTGCTTGCGTTAATATCGTGTAAATTATCTCCTCATTAAACAGGTTTGGTTAACGAGGGGAGGTAGCTGGTGTGTACACAGTCTGACTCTCTACTAGGACGGGGCTCGACGGCCACCTTCTGCCAGACTAACCGCTGGGGTGGCGTAGTGATAGAAATACACAAATCCATGCTGCCCCAACTAAAGCGGCGGCCGGTACGCCATGGGGTTTTACTGAGTACAAGTCTCACAATGCCAATATTATTACCAATAATTGTGTAATTGGTAGAGCCACGCAGAAGCTATTACTGGTTTCAGCATGAATGGGTCGGCTCCCCCGGGATAGTACCACCCTTCTACAGAAAACCGACGTGAAATAACAGTGCTTGCATTGTTGCGTTACGTTCAGTCAGTGAAAGTGCTGGAGGCCCAACCCATGTTATTATAATTGTTTATGAAAGTATCAAAATCATTTTATCCAGACAATGTAAACTAGAATGGCATTAGCTCAGCCATTCTTTCATGATATGCTAAATCAAGCGTCACGTGTTAAAACGAAATGAGGCGCGATCAATGATATTATAACTAAAAACAAATGAATTTTTACTGGCATTTACAGCTTGGCAATAAATTCTATATACATATTTATTTTTATTTTATATTTGGAAGTCAATGTTTCAGATTATTACCATTTTACAATAAATTGTGTATATGGATGGTTATTGTAAAAACAGAAAACAGACCTTGTTTGATCGAGGCGTATATTAACCCCGAGAACATAAACAATAACAAAACAGATCAGAAAACTAAATTATTAACAAAATGTACTAAACGCAAACTACGCATTTGTTAGCAAAATAAAGTTAAATAAAATCCTAATAAAACCAAAAATATGGTGATTCATTTTTTTTTTCTTTGTTTAGGACTTTATTGTAAAACCTAACACTTTTTCGTAAAAAAACTTTTATTTGTTTTTCAAATTTTTAAAAATACTATGAAAAACTTTTCATAGCTTCTAGTATTTAAATCGTGCCGGTATTTTACAAAAGCCAGCTTGTAGGGCTGAGTTAAGATACCGAATTTTTGAAACTTAGTCTTTAATAATTCGCGAGGTTCGATATTGTATATTGATTGAACTGTCCGTCTTCGTAATAACTTTATGATTGAAAAATAAATATTTAAGGCCGGCTCAAAACTCCCAGCGTTAGGCTTTAATTTTATAGTAAAGAGGAGCCATAACTTTTATAGTCAGTGATATTTTATGTGTAAGCGATATAGTTAATCAACTGAAAAATTGTTTACGAAAAAGTTATAAATATTTTATTATTTCTATACACATCGTTCATTGAGGTTAACTCTTTTTACAACCACATTACGACATATATGTAAATATTTGACGGTAAATACAACCTCGGACTTAATTTTAGTGAAAACGGTTTATCCACATTAATTGTCCACAATCTTTTATATTTTTTATTGCAATTTTCTTGTGACTATATATAGGGGCTTGAGCATATGTACTCCAAATAATACTCTGAAAAACTATGTATATATGTGTACTAGTTTCGTCAAAATTGAAGCAGCCATTTCAGAAATTAAGGTATATATCGTGACAAACAATAGACAATTCAATGTTATTTTTATGTAGTTTATAGTTTTATGCAAAATATAGTTTACAGTTTGTTTCAATTTTGCTTCTAGACTATATCGTATATGAATGTATAAATTCACTATCTGTATATTTTTATTCTTACATAATTTATTCTCAACAATTTTGTTCACTTTTTTTAGTTCTATCAGCGGTATTAGAGACGCTAACCTTGTTTAGAACTATCAGAACTTGTATTATTAAAATAAATTATAATATATTTGAATATGCAGTAAATAAATACTTTATATTTACGGATGTGTATTTTAATTCCTATTTTTAAATTGCTGTTATTTATTATGAAATTTAAAAAAAATCTCTGTTTTCACAGTATGCTAACGATGTTTTTAGAAACTAAAGAACCGATTTATGTTATTCGCGTTAAATTAATAATATAAATCTTAATAACAATAAGACACTGTCCAACGCCCTCTAGTGTTGGATTACAGTAGAATTGATAGCTTGAAAACCTCCATGAAGAAATACAGTGTGCCAACTACCATGATTATCTGTCGAATAGTGTCGGTGTTTGTTGATATCAGAGATACCAACATAATTATATAATTAAAACCTGTAAAAGGCGAAGCCGGTGACTTAAATTATAATATCCATCATCAAATCAATGGTTTTCCATTAAAATAACACAAAAAGGGGACGTTTTTTTAAACATTATTTAGCCTAAAAACTACAATACAAATGTTTGTCATAAAATGAATGATTTTTTTAAATAATGAATGAATAATAATGGATAATTATTGATAGTAATAAATAATATGATTAATTACTAAACTTTGAATAAAAATGTAACTGAATTTTAAAAATTATTACAAAAATTTCTACTTTTCACAGAACCTTAAATCAGATCTTTCAAATTGAAAAATAGAAATAAACCTTCGTTTGTTTTTTTTGTGGTCACACAGTAAAAAACGACAATATGCGTGTTTGTAATATTATGCTTCGAGAACAACGGTGACCATCGACATTTTTTTTTTTTATGTCATAGGTGGCAAACGAACAGGTGGGTCACCTGCTGTTAAGTGATCACCATCGTTCATGGACACTAACAACACCAGAGGAGTCGTCAGTGCGTTGCCATCTTTTGGAACGAAGGGTTAGAGGAGGGAAAAGGAAGGGGAGAGAGGAGAGGGGAGGGGAGGTGGGTCTCCGGCGCTCTCACTGACCGAACGAAACGCAACGATGCAATCACTGTTACTTCACGTCGGTTTTCTATGAGAGGGTGGTACTACCCCGGGCGAGCCGACCCATTCATGCTGAAACCAATAATAGTTTCAGCGTGGCTCTACCACCATAAATACAAATATACACGTCATAGCTGGTTCTAGCTTATATTGCGTAATAAGCCATTATGCATATTAGACTGATTAAAAAAAGTTGACTATTTTTTTCTCTCTTAAATATATCGAAAATATTGTTGGAAATGATGAAAAAAAAATCCTGTCAAAGCCTTCATATTAATTTTAACATATCCCGCATCGTAAATTTCAATTTCCCGTATGATTATCATGGGAAAGCTTGTTTTTGAATTTAGTTTTGAATTAAATATAGTGTGAATGACAATATTTAAATATTTTTATTGAAATTATTGACGTTAGTGTGGTTTCCATATCTGTTGGGACTCGGAGCAATAATTATATACATTTCTATAGTCCATTAATCAATCAAACATATGATGAGCAAAATATCAATATTACATGTACACAGGCGCCTATACAATGTGTCGCTAGTGTGACGCAAGCCGCCTAAGCATTATACGGCAGGTTTTTTTTTCGATCTAACAATGCTATTGACCTAGCAAGATCTTAACAGCTTCACCGGACTACTAAGGCGAGCGCTTAAGGTACTCAGACGATTTTATTTGACAACTAGCTCAAGGGTGCACGGCATATTCGTTCGCGACCTGTCTGAACTATCCTTAGCTAAGCTATTCATACATATATGAGTTGTTGAAGAATATATGTGTACCAGGCATACCTACCTCAACAACTCTTATATATATTTCGTATCGGATAATTTTCTAAAATTCTTTTTTTCTTTTCTGTCGCCGATTTGATAGAGTACTTGAAATCATACGTGAAGCAGTAAGTCTTTCAGTAGCTAGAGCCCAAAAAGGATTGACCACAAATAAACGACAAATTAACTTTATAAAGGATGGCTCAACTGTCAACTCTAAAAGCAAGCCTTTCTCAATCCTAGGTACTGCACCTGACTGGACTATTTTAATAGATACGTATGACAGGCACTATAAAATCCCAGAGGATGTTGGTGTTTTGTCATCCAGACCGGACATATTCCTCTTTTCTAGACACATTAAACATATATTACTAGTAGAGCTTACGGTACCGTGGGAAACCAACATTCCTAAATACCACACAATCAAATTAAATAAGTATTACGATCTAACTAACGAACTAAATAAAAATGGCTATGTGGTTAATTTATACGCGGTAGAAGTAGGAGCGAGAGGTATACCAGCAAAATCTCTCTATAACCTTCTGAAGGACCTTGGCCTGTCGAGAACTGCAGTAAGTTCTATTTTAGAACGAGTATCAAAGGCTGCACTAACAGGTTCCTACCAAATTTGGCTAGGCAGGGCGGGAAACTAGAGCAGTGAAGGTGATCGTTGATGCGAATCTCAAAGGGGGCCTCCTTAAACCTACACCTGGGTCGCAAGTCCTGGGAACTGCTCTGAGTTTCTCACTCGGCCACACGATGGACCCGGCACCACTATCGCGCACTTTTAAAAATGATTCTGTATTGTGTATTATTAACTCCATTAATATGTGTATATTAAAATATTACAGAATAATGCCGAAAACTAATATTTACTACGTCCATAGTGTATTAATCTCATTCTTTTAAAAATAATCAGAATACTTCGTTTCATTTCTACCGCCTGTGAACTGACACTTATTTGTTTTTTTCACATTACGATATTCCAAACATTTTCATTCTTACAAACCTTGCCCCTTTTTTTTTTTTTTTATCGTGGGGAAATCCCTTATGGATACGCCACCCCCCCGGGGGAGAGGGTGGGTTATGTCCGACTCGCACAGACTAAAACCCCACGGTGTACCGACAGACCGCCCCGTCATGCTAACGTAACATATCATAATATGAACTTACAAAATGTATCTCATGCCAAAAAACCGCTCAAGCGCCTAAAGAAGTTACTTCAAAATCGGTTTTAACAAAGTCCGTCTGTCTTTTTTCAACTTTTGTTGAATAATTACCCTAGCTACCGTTTATGTTGCTATCGTGTGGGAAGTTAATAATTATAAGCATTTGTATTTTCCACTTCTAGACATATAATTACTTATAACAGTTTACGACTATTATGTTGAAATGTATTTTTATTTTTCTAGTTTATGAAAGGGTCAACAGAAACATTTCTGATGTATTTTTTTTATATAATTATAATTAATACTTCTAAATTGTAAATCGCCTAAAAGACGCTACATAGCTATGTAGCTTTCCATTAATATGTTATTATATATAATTAATACATCCTAATCTATACATCAAAAAATTATATATCAATGTTATAAAGCTGAAGAGTTTGCTTGCCTGAACGCGCTAATCTCAGGAACTACTGGACCGATTTGAAAATTTATTTCAGTGTTAGATAGTTCATTTATCGAGGAAGGCTATATATCATCACGTTCAGACCAATAAGAGCGGAGTACCAATGAAGATTGTTTCAAAATCGGAGTTAATGTACGTATTATTTAAAAATATGTTCACCTTCTACGTAAAGGAAGTTGCGAGTTAAAGTTATTGTTAGCCCATATTAACTATTCCATGCGGACGAAGTCGCGGGTAGAAACTAGTATTTAATAATAATACGTAACAATTTAAATTAAAACAAAATACAGAATAACGTTCTTTTAGGTCTAATAGATAGCGCTGTATAGTAAAAAGTTTATATAGCAAAAAAAATATATACACACGTGTTGAAAGGTAAAGTTATGGTAAAATTTTAAGACAATGGATGTAATATGTCTTTTAGGCGATTTACAATTTAGAAGTATTAATTATAATTATATAAAAAAAATACATCAGAAATGTTTATATTTCTCTCAATACTTGACAAATGTTGTTTATTATTTAATTAGTGCTTTCTAAAATTGTTACAAAAATATTATTGACATGAATGAAACTAATCATATTTTATTCGCTATAAGCGATTATAGCTTAGTTGATAGTGTATCCCGCCACCACGTCGATGAACGTAAGTTCGGATCCTAGCTACTGAGTCGGAAACGGTGAAGGAAAACATCGTGATGATACCATGCCATGGTGGTAAGGTTATTTCTAACTCCTCCTGGCTAACTACCACCCTCAAGTTGTAAATCTATCGTCAAGCACTTTGTGATGTACTCCGACAGCTGACCTTGAGAGCGAGTTACGTTTAGGTTTATCGCGTTAGCCATCTCAGACTACATTGTCATTTACCGTCAGGTGAGATTGTGGTCAAATGCTTATAAACCTTTAAAATATAAAAAAGATATCTTTTCGATAGATGAAAAAATCATTCTATACACTAAAAAAAGTCAGCATAGTATATAAATATACAACGTAAATCCAAAGCCCTAAATACATATTCTACAAAACGAGGAGACGCACTGCGAGAATTTTCACTAAGTAACTAACTCGAAGTTACTAAACGCGGAAGGAACGAGGAAGGATCTCTATGTTATGACAATCATCAACGTGGCAATAAAGAATAACGCTGTTCATTTTTTTGAAGCATTGACGTAATAAAAAATGCTTAAGACTATCTTATGTGCCTTTGGCGAAAAATGGGAAATAAAGGCCATATATTATTATTAAGGCCCGTAATATTAAAGTTATAGAAATAATTTACACTTACCATTGGAAATCTGAACTGCAAGTAAAGTACAAATAAATAAGGACTGGTAAAAAAAGTGAAATCAAATATACATTTCTGAAGCTTTGGATTCTAAAAAAGAGGTTCATGCTATTTATATGGACTTTCGTAAGGCCTTTGACCTTGTTAATCACGATTGCCTGTTAAATAAACTACAATTTTTAGGCATTCACGGATCATTGCTGAGATGGTGTGAATCCTACCTCAAGAATCGTTCTCAATTTGTGTTAATTCGCGGGTTTAGTTCCCATATTTGTACAGTTCCTTCTGGAGTTCCTCAAGGATCCCATCTTGGTCCGCTTTTATTTATTTTGTTTATTAATGACATTTCGGATATTATGCAATCAAATTTTAAATTGTATGCAGATGATTTAAAGATTTATCATGTAATAGACAATTCAGACGATGTACGTATTTTACAATCTGATATAAATAGGATTTTTGAATGGTGTTTGAATAACCAAATGGAACTAAATTTAGAAAAATGTTTTCATATCAAATATACTAGGAAAAACTCACCAACTAATGTATATTACACTATTAATAATACTATTTTAGTAGAAGTCTCCACAATCCGTGATTTAGGAGTTATCATGGATTCCGCGTTATCATTTCGTCCACATATTAATAATATTATTCATAAGTCATCCCATCTCTCAGGTTTTATCTTCAGATAATTAAAAATATTTCAGCAGCCAATACTAACCATTATCATTTTTAATTCAATGGTTCATAGTATTCTGGAATATTGTAGTCCAGTATGGAACCCTTGTTATCAGGTTCATATAGATAGAATAGAAAGAGTACAAAAACGTTTTTTATATTACCTTTCCTATTACGATAACAGATTCCATAACAGTAGCTTAAACTCATACTCCAAACGTTTAGAACTATATAAAATGACCCCATTACAGACTCGTAGTGGATGATGTAATGTTTATATACAAATTGATACACGGTTTCCTAGAATCTTCAGATTTTCTTCAAAAAATACCCTTGAGTGTGCCACGTATAGGCAGTCGTTAACAGGCAAACTTTTCGTCTACCATTAGCAAGAACTAACGCAGGTCAACATTGCCCTTTATACCGTATGCTTTCTTTTTATAATAGTTTACGTTTCAAATTCGATATTTTTTTTTTGTTTTTCTTTGACCTCAATTAGAAAAAAAATGTATTTAAATATTTAATATAATTTCATTTTTCTTTGTATTAATACTATGACTTTGTCTTCTTATATTATGCATGCTGTGTTCATGGGTTCATGGGTCACATTTAAAAGGGTTCGTGTCCATTTTTGTTCATAGAACTCAGTTTTGTGGACCTTAAATAAATAAATAAACACATGATCCTCAGAATTAATTAAAAATTGAAAATTTGTGGTATAAGTTTATTTAGGCGACTGCACAAAAAAGAATAATGTTTTTCAAAAGCACCAATACAATGATGACTCAGTATAATATGTACGGACACCGCGTCGATCAAAAAATTGTGATCAGTAGCCGAAAAGTTACAGGAGACCTTGAGATTCTCATAAATAAAATAAAAAAGTGTGTGTGTACTTATGTACTGTGTATACACGCGTTAGAAGTTATACTTCTTTGGCGTAACAAGATAAAAAAAAATCAAATTTTTTATCTTTCGCCTTATTCTACGTTTGTAGAAAAAACGACACTAACAATACAAGAAATACAAAGAAACAATATGTTAACTATAGCTAACTTCAGGGTGTTGGTTTTTCGTGAAGGTGTGCGCGCGTATCGTAAAAATGTACTCTCAACATTTTTCAATAACGCGCCAAAAGAAGAGTAACTTCAAAAAATTGTGTGTATCCCTCTGTGTACACGCAGAGTAAGTGAAACTTCTTTGGCTTATATATATTAAACTAGCGGGCCCGTCAGACGTTGTCCCGCCCTGATTATAAGAATATCTCTGACAAATTATATACCTGAACCTTCCTCAGGAATCACTTTACTGATGAAAACCGCATGCAAATCCGTTCAGTAGTTTTTGAGTTTATCGCGAACAGACAGACACGCGGCAGAGAACTTTGTTTTATAATATGTAGTGATACTAGTTACACTTCGATTCGATAGGTATAAAATCAAAATAATTCTATCTATCAAAAAATATTTCTATGTATTCCTTTGTTTATAAAAAAACACCTAATCCTAAATTATCAGCCCACCCAAATCTTTCAAAACTTTTTAATATGATTTTTTATATATTTGTGACTTATTAGGGTATATTCCGGGACGTCCGTTTACGAGGTATTTTACTATTAAATAAAATTAAAGAAATTATATACTTATACGTCAACATTAATGAACAAAAATATTCCAACAGGACAATAGGTACGGTCGCCCACCTCTTAAAAGCATGCCTAGGATCTGGTATCCTAGCAATGCCGGCAGCTTTCAAAAACGCCGGTCTTATGACGGGGGCAATCGGCACATTGCTAGCAGGATTTATCTGCACCCACACCGTGCATATATTTGTGAGTATTTTTCAATACATTTTACGGTTATACTATATGCATTATCATCATTAGATTAAATTTATTTGTATACAATTAATAATATTTTTCTTATCACGGGGGCAATTGACACATTGTTAGCAGGATTTATCTGCACTCACACCGTGTATATATTTCTGAATATTTTTCAATAGATTTCGCATTTACATTGTATAGCGTCTTCATTGAATTAAATCTATCTATATAAAATCAATAATCTTTTTCTTATAATCGGTACATTGTTAGCAGGATTCAGGAAAATCCTATACTAAGTAGTATATTTTAACATTGTGCTAATAATTTATAGCTTAAAAATAATTATGAAATGTATTAGTGTCAGTATCTCAACTGATTATATGTCATTCCTTTTAACTCATTCATGTTAATGACACAAGCAACATAGTTCGCGCCTTGTTCTTGGGTGCGGTTGATAACTGAATATGCATATTATAGTCATTTAAATGTAGTAGTATCACAGTGACATTACTTTTTATCGCTATTTCACAGGTGATGATATATTCTATACTTAGCATGTAAGGATTACTTAATATGGCTGTTATTGGGGCCGCCGCCTGTTAATATGGCGACACCTCTCGCCCTCGTACGTCACCGGCCCGCGGTTAGGCGGGGTGAGGTGGAAATGAGGCGAGACGTGAGGCGAGGCGACGTTCCCCGGCGGTGGGCGGGCGTAGAACTCTCGAAGGTGGTAGCGAGAGCGCCGGTAGCCCGCCTCGGTGGCGACAGTCGGATGCCGGTGTTGTCTTGAAGGTGCCTCGGTGATGTGCAATGATGCACGAGTCAGCCGACGAAGGTGGTGGTTTTGAAGCGGAGGTCGGGGTGGTCGCAAGAAAACACCGTGGTTCTCGTATAATGACCGCGTCCCCGAGCCAACAGAGCACTACTACTGACGATGAAGACTTCTCGATGTTATTATTCAATATTAATATTCAATACAAGCAGACTACTCGTTACTTTGATGCCTTCTTGAATCAGACTACTCTATGTTACTTTGCCGCCTTGTGCAATCGAAATACTCTATGTTGCTCAATAAGATGCGCGATCAGACCTACCATGTTACTCAATGAGAAGTGCAATCGAACTACGATCTAGTACTTTTTTTTTTTTTTCTCGAACTGACTATGCTATTGACCTGGCAAGGTCTTAACAGCTTCACCGGACTACTAAGGCGAGCGCTTAAGGCACTCAGCCGATTTTATTTTGACAACTAGCTCAAGGGTGCGCGGCACACCTCGGCTTTGGCTGTTGCCTGATACATGCAATTCGCGACCTATCTGAGCTAACCTAAGCTAAGCTAACTATTCATACATATATGAGTTGTTGAAACATATATGTGTACCAAGCATACATATCTCAACAACCCTTATATATATTTCGTATCGGATAATATTCTAAACTATTTCAGTTTGATAAGGGGAAAAAATAAAACCCTTCCACCTGCATGTGTAAGCGTGTATGCGTGCACGTGTGTGGAGGTGATATTTGTAATGTTGTCGCAGTGATGTAAGATTTTGTGTCACTGTATCGCGAGAGCAGCGTACTCAAGGGCTCCACGCCGAGAGAACGGACCTAGGCTTGAGCTGCTGCCGAGGGGGGATATCATTATATAGAATTGAATCATTAGTTTGATCATTATTAATAATAGAATAAGGATAATTATATAAAATTGTTGTATAGCTTAAATAACATTAATTTGTTCATACTTTATCATTTTTGTGTTACTTAAATTATTTTGCGGAATTATGTATAAATAGTAATCGCTTTGACTTATATAGATGGGCCTTTAAAAGGCAAGATGTCAGTGATATCTAGGCATTCTTATAATGTAACAAGTATTGTAAGGCGAAGCTCTGGCCAAATAAATAGTGACAGTATCTACGAAGTATTTATTGCCATTCCTGACTGTATCGACTCTATACGTGATTAGGGTAATACATGATTGAAATTATTTAAATAATTCGAATCGTTCCAATAGTTCGAATCATTCGTTTCGATTCGTTATAGAATAATTCGTTAATTTGAATATTCGCACATCCCTAATACATAGCAGATGTATATATTTTGTGAGTTCTATTATAACGTGTAGTAATGGAATTAAGTCACATGCTAGTGCGATAAATAGCAAGCGTATGAATTTTTCGAATGATATTGTAGTCAAGTGAAATAATACTCGTTTCGTATGTAGCAGGTGTTTTGAATTCATAATATCATAGGATAAATTACTTTTCATATAAAATGAAAAGTAGCAGTGATGTATGAAATGCTGCATACTTGTTAGCAACACACACTAATACATAATCTGAGGTATTTTCTCACTGAATGACCTCGGTTGTTTTATATGTATATGCTTGAATGCGGTAGTAAGCAATCAATTAGTAGGACTACATTCTTGTTAACTACTTCTTATTCAGAAAAAAATATTTATATATACCACACTTGCAACCGTCCGTGACGTCATATTTATTTATTGAATTATAATAAAACATAATCAATTCGCTTATAACTCTCAAGGATTAATTTATCTACTTAGTATAATAGGAATATTCAGATTTGGCTCCGAGATAATAATCAAGCTATATTGGCTGAGTAATAACATATTCGGACACTGTATTAATGAACGTAGTTTTGAAACCTATTTTTTTTTTTAAATTGAAAACTTCTATAACCCCTTCGAGCGGTATTTGGCAGGAAAAAAGCTTTTGGTTTCACGTCAGCGACATGATAGTGAAGTATGACCGATATGCTCGAAACGTAATGCGCTTGCGACAGACTAACAACGTGCAGCATAACGGCCTGTGTACATATTTAGATTAGATTAACACTGGTCACCTCTGGACACGGACGGAGGTTGTTCGCTCACGCAGGCCGGCGTGACAGCGGCGACCGACGAGGGATAACGCATCTCTCGGTAGTCGCCTTTGTTTTTGGATTGTACTGTGTTCACCAACATGCACAATGCAGTCACTTTACTGTGTTACAATAAAAAAAAACATATAATATTGATATTTTGTATTGAGCTTGCGCAGCCCATAATATGTTTGATTAATTAATAAACTGTATAAAAATAAATATAATTACTAGCGGGCACGGCGGACGTTGTCCTGTCCTGATAATAAAAAAAATCCTAAAAGTCAACCGCAGCGCCATCTACCGGGTCCAATTGATTCTAAACCATTCTCGGATCCACTGGAACTCGCACACAAAACCTCATCAAAATCGGTCCAGCCGTTTAGGAGGAGGTCAGTGACATACACACGTACAGAAGTAATATATATATTAAGATTAATCGGAGCGCCAATAGATTTGAAAACCACACTAATGTTAACAAGTTAAATTTACGAATTATGAAATTTAAATAATTCATACTGTATCTAATTTGTAAATTTAAAAGGGAATACAGTTTTTACATTGTGTCGAGTTTGTCCTTATGACTGCCTCACCTTTTATGTATTTTAAATAGGTCTTCGCGTCTGACCACAGTAACTATCACCTGATGTTAAGGATGATGTTATCTGAGACGGTAAACACGCTGAAACGGGAACACATGTATTAGCGACAGATTTTCAACTTGAAGTCTAACCCTACCACAATATTATGGGTTCATCAAGATATCTTCTTAACCGAAACCTCCGAAACCTCCGAATCTTTCGCATCATATAGATCCTTAGTCCACAAAGTGTCAACAGGGGTCTACGGGAGACTCGACAGGGGTCTAACCGAAACCTCCAAATCTTTAGCAAGGAGTCGAGACCATATAGATCCTTAGTCCACAAAGTGTCAACCTTCAACGGGAGACTCGACAGAGGTCTACGTTGGTGTGACAAAAAAATGGAGGTTCATAATTAGTAAGCGCGGGTACACGAATACTTATCTGCTTTCGATAGTGAAGAACTAAAATGTTGGCTTGACTTACAAACGTTTTAACAGAAAAAGAGCGGATTGAATATCAAGGAACGGGGAGATTTGCGGTTATTCCTAATAAAACTGAAGAATAATTGATAATTTGCTGTCAATCCATCAAGTACATCCCTCCCATTAAAATTATTTTAATTATTGGTACTAGTACGGGATGTCATATCATTCTAATAATTAATGAGATAAAAACGCGTTACAGGTGAAAACTTCCCAAGATCTATGCGTCGACGCTAAAAAGCCGTCAATGAATTACGCTGACACATGCGGTGCTGCTTTCACATACGGCCCGAAGAAGCTGCAGTCTTGGGATCGATTTGTAAAGTAAGTAAATATATACGGGTGTACAATTAACTAACTGCCACTATAAGCAATGATAGCCTGCAAAAAATGCAGTTTTATCTGAAGTCGTTGATACGTTAATACTCCGAAGAATAATACCATAAGCATGACCGGCAGGTATTATGCTTGCTTGGCTTGCGACAAACTAGCGACGCGTAGTATAGGAGCCTGTGTACATGTAAATTTTTTTTGTTTATTGTAGCACGGCAAAATGACTGCACTGTGCCTGATGGTAAGCGCAGTACAATCCAAAAACAATGGCGACCACCGAGTGACACACTATTCATCGCTGGTCGCCGCTGTCATGCCGGCCTGCGAAAACCTGGATATGCACAGGCTGATCGCGAAAAGCGACCCGCAGAAGCGAATCACTATGACGGGCTTTTACGCAATATACATGGTGGTTGCGACCCAGTCAGGCTGTAAAACCCTACCACCCCGCTTTCGCCATTACCTTGTTCGTTATTCAACAGGGTGCACCACGTGCAGGTGAGGTTGGCTTGGATGTCTCAAGTCTTAGATGTTATTTGTCGCCCCTTACACCCCCAAATTTTGATATTTTGCTTATATTTATTATATTTTTAGCTCATCATACGTTTGATTGATTTATATACTTTATAAAAATGTATATAATTATTGCTCCGAGTGCCAATAGACGTAAAAAGCACAATAATGCTAATCATGTCATTAAACAAATTCTGAAATATAAATATTGTTATTCATACCATAATTAATATGAAAATTCAAAAGAGACCAAAACACATTTATTTCATTGTTTTGAGCTTTCACTTCTGCCGGCAGTCCTTATGACTTCCTCGACTTTTTTTTGTTAAGTCATTTTTGCAACTTATAAAGTTTCGACGACGATTCTCAAACATTACTCTGAAACTAAAATGTGGATGGTAAACATACTATATTTAAACAAATTTCAATAATTATAGAAAATGGTAAAATATACCTACTTTTATAAACTGCCTGTTAATATAATAATTACCTGTCAATAAAATCGATTTATTTAAAATAGTTCATCATATGTTACAACGTACAAATACAAGTAACAATAAACTTCCTTAGATATATTTTGATTTTTGTTTCCACAGATATATCTCACGATATATCCAAACTTTCTTAATAGACAACGCCTATTACCAATGGTTCGTCGTTACTGCCCTTCTAAATATTACATTAAAAAATGTATGATCACAAACATAATCTGAGTCATTACATTTCAAAATAAGTTAAATCCAATCTTAGCCGTTCCTCTTTATCTTCAAATTTTATATAATATATTTTAATTAGCATTCACCTGTACCTTATTCTCTTTCAACTTAATATTTTATATTGTTAGGTCAGAAAACATGTTTCGTTCTTTAACAAGCCTAAAAGTAATCGTTAAATTTACAGAACTTTCGTGGACTACTGTATGACGGTGACGTATGCGAGCGTTCTTTGCGTTTACGTCGTGTTCATTGGAGCATCATTTAAAGAGGTCAGTTTCTTCTTACAGTAATACTTCTTTATGTACAGAATTCTTACAAGCAGTATCATTTATAATATCCCTATATGTGTAGTTAGGGATATCAACTAAGGAATCCATTCTAAAATCGGTTTGATAAGTTAAACATGTAATCATATGTTTTCTATCAGACACAGCTCTTGTAACTACGCTACGTTATCATTACATAGTATAAAACAAAGTCCCCTTTCGCGTCTGTCTGTCTGTCTGTTCGCGATAAACGCAAAAACTACTGAACGGATTTTCATGCGGTTTTCACCAGTGGCTAAAGTGATTCATGAGGAAGATTTTGGTATATAATTTGTCAAAGATTTTTTTATAGTCAGGGCGGGACAACTCGGCAGGGCCCGCTAGTAATTTAATAAATTATACCCGTTTTCTTGGCTGGACTTCTGTTAACCACTGTCAGTACTCGATAGCATCAAGTGAGATTAAATGTAAAAAAAAGGATTAATAAGCAAAATAGAAGATTAGTAAATAAAGAAATATTGCCTTTTTTTTAAATCTTAGACACCTATTTGTAATAAACTGTCATCACACATATGTGTGCTATAATAGCCATATAGCTATTTGATTTACTATTGCTAATCTTTATTATCCAGGCGCTGAATAAATTTACTATATTGGATTTAAATGGCTTAACCATCTGATTCATTAAATTTGACTGCTTATTTGTGAGTCTATTTTCTCTTACATCCTTTATTACGTGGATTTTTAGTCATGTTCTTTATAAAACAAGAGTGGCTGATGAAGAAATGCGGTGACGTTATGTATGATAGAATTGTTGATGTCGCAAATAAATTTCTACTTCTGTATGCTTGTTGCACAGGTTTATTGCAGATGAGCCTCATGGTAGCAAGCGTTGTTTTTAGAGTTTACTGTAATATTAGTGGAGATATTTGTTATGTTTAATTTTATAGTTTTGAAATACAATCATATTAATTGTTTTTTCATATTGGCAATCTTAGTTCTTACGCTAGTTTGATATAGTGCACAAGTCATCGCTTTGATGTATAAAATGAATGAAACTTAATGACTGTAATTGAGAAATACTTAGTCATACAAAACTACTTAACCCTAAAGCGCTATGTTGTTAAAAATAATAGCTAAGTATGTCATAGAATAGTATTTGCTATTAATTAACTAATGGGCAAAGATTTCTTGATAAAACGAAGTAAGGGTGTAATCCTACACCATCCCATGATGACTTCAAACGCTGGAAATCGATATTTATTTAACGGTCTATTACGGAGTGCTGATAAAAAAGAATATACTGAAGGGTTCTAGTGTCCTCTTGATTTTCTCTTCAAAATTAGTTGATGATACCGAGGATGTTCGTGAACATGGGTAGATATTTAATACTTTTTCACGTAAAACCTACTAAACGCTTAGAATATTTGATTGATGAGGGTGCTACTATGCGGAAATTCATCATGAATCTGGTTATTAGGGTGGGTCAAAAAATCGATTATTTTTTTACAAGTGACACGGAAAAATGGGTTGCTAGACACCATAAAAAAATTCTCACCAAGCATGAGCTCTTAATTTTAATAGGAAGATCCTCCGCATCGCAGTTTTGTATATTTTTCTCAGTCCAATAGAAAAAAATTCATACCTCATCATTTATCGATTGAACAGAAAAATGTTCAGAGATAATTTTTTAGGAAATTTAATGCTCTACAAAAAAGGTATCTTAAGTTTTTTCCGTAAACCTCACCATTTGAAAGATATTAAGGATTTAATTTTGATTATTTTAAGACAAATTTCATTTTTGTTTATGAATTTTATATCTCGACAATAAATGACTTTTACAAAATGCGCAATACAATTTTTTTTTTTAAATTAACTGTTCAAAAGATATTCATCATCAAACTTTCATGTGTACGGATTTTAAGAGTTTTTGATGAGATATTTGAAAAATTTCAATTTAATTTATAATTTTTCAGAAAATTTACACGAATTTTAGTTGTTATGAACTGAGAAACTTCAAAATATTTTTCAAGTTTTTATTTATGTTTAAGTATATTTGTCTTCTCTATCTCTTAATTAAATCCTTAATATCTTTCAAATGGTGAGGTTTACGGAAAAAATATAATATATATTTTTTGTAGAGCATTAAATTTCCTAAAAAATTCTCTCTGAACATTTTTCTGTTCAATCGATAAATGATGAGGTATGAATTTTTTTCTATTGGACTAAGAAAAAATACAAAACTGCGATGCGGAGGATCTTCCTATTAAAATTAAGAGCTCATGCTTGGTGATAATTTTTTTAAGGTGTCTAGCAAACCATTGTTCTGTGTCACTTGTAAAAAAAAAATCGATTTTTCTGACTTATTGACTGATTGGTTATACTACAACTGAAAGTAATTAAAATGCGTCGTTCGTCAGCGGTTGAACTCGACGTTGGCGGATGGTTGAATCTGTCGTCGATTAACAATGTTGATACACTGTTGGTTGGTTGTATCTATCTGTAAAATATTAAAAAAATATAAGCAGACGCGGTTGCGGACAGCTGTTTGTTACTACATAAAATCAAATTTATGAATGTCTGCAACTTTCAAAATAATTCATTCACCTATCATTAAATATATCAAAATCGGGTATATATTGCACAAAAAATCGTAATTCTGCGAAATATTAATCACTATTTATTATTATTTATCCAGACCTTGGACGTCTACATCCCTGAATACCAGTTTTCAATCCAAACCTACTGTGCTTTGACACTCGTTCCACTGGTACTTGTTTGTCAGATAAGGAACTTGAAGTATCTGGTACCGTTCTCTGCTGTTGCAAATATTCTTATCTTGGTAGTATTTGCTATTACACTATACTATGTATTCACTGACCTGCCTCCTATTCAAGAGAGAGAGATGGTGGCTAGTGTGACTCAGTGGCCATTGTTCTTAAGGTAAGCTTCCCTAGCTATATTTTCTATATTTTTCTCTAAAATTGTAAAGAACCTCAACCTTTCCTAATGAAATGCCTAATTTTCCTAATGACCAAAAATATTTTGGTCTTAAAATGAAAGTACTGAATTAAAAAAAAGTCTTATTACTTGAACTCTGAATTTATTTATATAAGTGCTCGTCCAGTGGTCGAATTTCGACCATGGAGAAAACTTTCTAATTTATTTATTGATAACGTTAAGCCCCTCAGTAGCTACTAAACAAAAAAAGAATGAAGAAAATATAATGAACAACAAAGGAGGGAGATGTTCTAAACCACCTGTTACAGATTTATATACTTATTTATATCTATAGAAACAAATAATATAGTCAAATATTTAGTAGAATGGCAAATATTACATATTTATTGCTCTTAGTAATTACTTGATTTAATAAATTATTACCTTATTGAATTGAAGCGTAATTCAATTTACAGTACCGTAATATTTGCAATGGAGGGTATAGGTGTTGTGATGCCACTGGAAAACGAAATGGCCAACCCCCAACATTTCCTTGGTTGTCCCGGCGTCCTGAACATATCTATGGTCATTGTGATTACCTTATACGGCATCGTCGGGTTCTTCGGTTACGTCCAGTATGGAGACGTTGTTAAAGGAAGCGTTACGTTAAATCTTCCTGAAGATGAAATGTAAGTACAAACTAGAAACCTATTTTTTACTTATAAGCTAAATGAAGACTTAATGATCATTGAATTAATTTACGTCTAAAAGTTAATTCCGTTTTATTATGTAATAGAAAGAAAAGCAGGAAATTATTTCTCGTCACCATATCCACTGTATATTATTGCCAAAAGTTTGGACCTAATAGTTGTAGTATAACTGTTGATGAACATACTACACCACAAAATAACATAGACGGTAGGAAGTCGTATGCACAGAGCACAGACATAAAGCCGGAATTTTACAATTTCTATGATTGTCACATGGCTGTTAATCGTTATTTTATTCTGAAGTCTAGAATTTAAAAGGATCAAATGTGTTTTGTTTCAGCATGGCCCAATCCGCTAAACTTTTGATGGCATTAGTGATATTCCTATCTTATACGCTCCAGTTTTACGTGCCTATGGAATGGGTCACTAGAATGCTACAAAAACGTGAATCAAATAAATACGAGAATTTTATACAGATTAGTATAAGGACTTGCCTCGTTACAGTAACAGGTTAGTATTCTAAATTATCAATTTGGTATTATATGCTGACTCGATTATGTTAGCTGATATTAAGTGATATTACAGTTAAAGAACGGGAATTACAGTTATCATAACCTACAAAACCTACAAAAATGTTGGTAATCAGGTGTTAAGGAATGTGCACGGGACCAACTAAACTGTTATAAAAAAATGTCATAAAAAAAAGGGTCGTTCTACCTACTTTCGCCTCGGATGCAAGGACAACTCTTGTGCGGTTTTGGAAGCGTTGTGACGTCCAACGCGTATTAATATTTGTAATATTTGTTTGCTGAATGAATTTGATATTTGATTGCTCTAAGACTATTGGACATTAATATTATTTGTTGTGAGTGTTTGTGCTATCCTACACATTTTACATACAATTACACTATACACACATTACTACACACGGAACAGCGCAGTGAGAGCTTACCAGGGACGCCAAGTCTGTAAGGTAAGTGGTTTAATAATAATCGCAATTACGCATTAAATAGAGTTGCTGTGTACTTCAGTTTTACTCAGAGTGGTCACAACCCCGGATTGAAAATATTGATGGGCCCAGCACCAATTCGGTTTTGTGGTGGTGATCATCTCACACAATTTTTTGGTAGCAGAGCGTGGTTTTGCCCGTAGATTCGTATATTTTGATAGCAAACCACGGTTAATTCGCGTTTTGTTTGTTGCGTAATAACCACTTACGGTTGGCGTCCACTTACTTAAATATAAATTGTTAATATATCTGTGCTCCGTTAATGTATAAGAATTTGTTTTGTTGCATAAATATAAATTTGTTTGTAGTGTATAAGTTTGTATTGTATTCGTTTATTAACTTTGATTAATTTGTTTGTAATAAATTTATTTGTACACTAGGCTCTGTATCCGGGTTGGCTTGGCTTATAATTTGTTTTAAAATTGGTTTGTAATTGTTTTAAATTTTGTTTATTTGCATTGTGGTAATTTATTCATTTGTGTTTTTATTTTTTATATACATTTTGATTTTTTTTTTTTTTAATTATTTAAATATGGCA
>MU159030.1:370536-439753 GCA_015888305.1 Antheraea pernyi
AAAAACGCATCTCCGTCGCGTTATTGGTGAAACCATTTTGACATTTGAAGAACTTGCTAGTGTATTTTGTAAAATTGAGGCCGTTCTAAACTCGCGCCCTCTCTGTCCTCTCTCATCCGATCCAAATGATTTAGAAGCTTTAACTCCCGGGCATTTTTTGATTGGCCAACCACTTAACGCTCTGCCCGAGTACCCCTTCAGGGACGTGAAAATATCACGTTTGACTCGTTTTGAACTGTTACAGCAGATGTCTCAGAGTTTTTGGCACCGTTGGTCTCTTGAGTATCTGCATACTTTGCAGCAGCGCGTTAAATGGACGGATAAGACAAATCCTCCCAAAGTGGGAGATCTTGTATTAGTTAAAGAGCCTAATTTGTTGCCGTTGCATTGGCGTCGAGGGCGTATTGTAAAATTGATTTTTGGATCGGATGGAGTTCCCAGAGTGGCCGAAGTTATGGTTGGAGATTCGGTTTTGCACCGAGCAATTGCTACATTAGCCCGTTTGCCAATTTATTAGCGGACATAATCCTTATATCCGGGACGGGGGTTTGTTAAGGAATGTGCACGGGACCAACTAAACTGTTATAAAAAAATGTCATAAAAAAAAGGGTCGTTCTACCTACTTTCGCCTCGGATGCAAGGACAACTCTTGTGCGGTTTTGGAAGCGTTATGACGTCCAACGCGTATTAATATTTGTAATATTTGTTTGCTGAATGAATTTGATATTTGATTGCTCTAAGACTATTGGACATTAATATTATTTGTTGTGAGTGTTTGTGCTATCCTACACATTTTACATACAATTACACTATACACACATTACTACACACGGAACAGCGCAGTGAGAGCTTACCAGGGACGCCAAGTCTGTAAGGTAAGTGGTTTAATAATAATCGCAATTACGCATTAAATAGAGTTGCTGTGTACTTCAGTTTTACTCAGAGTGGTCACAACCCCGGATTGAAAATATTGATGGGCCCAGCACCAATTCGGTTTTGTGGTGGTGATCATCTCCTACATCAGGTAACTTAATAATTCTAGATTATCCTGTTTGCGTTGGTTCTATTATTGACCTAAAAAATGGAATTATTAGATAGTTCAGGTTTCTATGTTTACTACCTATGCACAAAGATCAGGGATTATGGAAAATAAAGGACTCGCAACGATGCGGTAGTGTAGGAGGCTTCCTCTTCATTCACAGATAAAATAGCTCGCATCATTTAACTTTCTCTCAGGAAAATATTATAAGCGTCTGTTAATCCGTTTATTTTGACTTTCATCCTCAGGATAACATTCGCTGTTGAGATGACAGATAATGTATCATTGCCCATTAGATAAACTTATATATATTTTAGCTTATATATATCATTATAAATAACACACAGGAATTTGTTAACGTCACTGGTTTTTGGTTATGTAATCATGCGCGCACGTATCTCTTCACTATTTCCATTTTCTCGTTTACTGTTCACTTAGATTGTAATTCGTACATAAGTCAATAATTTATGTGATATCTTTTGCGACTTTTCTCAAAATTATACCTTTATCTTTTGGTTATGTAATCATGCGCGCACGTATCTCTTCACTATTTCCATTTTCTCGTTTACTGTTCACTTAGATTGTAATTCGTACATAAGTCAATAATTTATGTGATATCTTTTGCGACTTTTCTCAAAATTATACCTTTATCAATCGAATATCTTTCAGAAGCAATTCTTTGTGTATTTTTAAAAGATGCAATTCGATACTTGTCTAACTTTGTTCTAACTACAGTTTTTTAATGTATTTTCTATAAACTATTCATATTTTCTACACAGTTGCAATAGCAGCGGCCTTTCCGAACTTGGAACTCGTCATCAGTTTCGTTGGAGCCATCTTTTTCTCCTCCCTTGGTCTTCTTTTCCCGGCTATCATCGATACAGTCTACCGGTGGGAACGAGGTTTCGGAAAATACAACTACATGCTGTGGAAGAATATAATTATAGCTTTAATTGCAATGATAGCTTTGGTCTCCGGAGCTTATGTATCTATACAAGGAATGATTGAAGATTTCGGCGGTCATAAGAGCATAGAGCATCACGATGACAATGCTACAGTAACATAATAAGTAATTTACTACAAATTGATCAATGGACTTAAATTATTAATATAAACTTTAATCAGCCTTAGTGCATTATTAAAAGACGAATTGTAAATAATTCTGACTACGCTATTGACCTAGCAAGGTCTTAACAGCTTCACCGGACTACTCCCTTACTTATCGAAGAGCATTTTCTAGGGAAAACAGGAATGCAACCACAGTATTAACTGTGGACGCATTAATATTTCCCAACGCCAACAAATTATTGTTTTATATTTCGCATATTATTGGTAGTAATAATTGTAGTGCGTTTAAATGTTTCCAAGACGTCTTTCTGCACTATGAGATTTCAGTATTATTAGATAAATACTTTTACCAAAATTAATATTGGTATTTAAATTCAATTGTCGTATTTATTGCATCAGTTATTTATATTATTCATATTAGTAATGAAAATTGTATTACGTTTTTCTAGCATTTTTTTCTACCGTTTCTACTCTTTTGATAATCAATATTAGATTATACTTTGTAGTATCAAAAAAAATGTTTGAAATATTTATCAAAGGTGTAATGTATTTTCATAGCATATCAAGTGACTGTCATATTTATCACTACAATCCTTTAATAAATATATTGTTAGCAATTTCAACAATTATTGATTATTAAAAACAGAGAACTGAGCAATTTAGATATAAACTGTGAAGAATAAATTTTAACAATCAATCACTCGTTAAATAACCAACAAGAGTTCTAACAGAGCTATCACATGTTATGACGGCCACCGAAAGAATGAATGAACACGGCAAGCGCCGTTCCTTATATAGGCTGTCGAAGTAAAACTACCCGACATTTTCATTTATTTCCAACAATATATTTTACTTTAAACTAACTTTCAATTACTACAAACAAAAGTTATTTATTTCGTCAAGTATAACTTTATTCATCATTTTACCTGTACCCGCAGCACCACACATGTTTTTTTAAAACTGATTCAAAAAATATAAAATTGAGAGACCATGTACAATTATAGAAATGCTCTCTAAAAACAATTGTAAGTACGATACGCACGCCACTTACAGTAACGTGTAACGTATACATTAGATATATAAATACTAACAGTGTGTCAAATGAGGTTTATC
This sequence comes from Antheraea pernyi, assembly GCA_015888305.1. Lineage (NCBI taxonomy): Eukaryota > Metazoa > Arthropoda > Insecta > Lepidoptera > Saturniidae > Antheraea > Antheraea pernyi. Next base: position 373,757 of record MU159030.1, read on the forward strand.
ATAAGTAACATATTTGATTTTGGAACCTTAACCCACCATATTACTATCTCAGTGCTTACTTACACTGTACAAGGACCTAATGAAACAATGAATTAAAGATGTTATTATGATGATATAATATCCCCATATTGTCAATAAGTAATACGTTTATGGAATAATAAATTTTCAGAAAGAACCTTTCTATCTTCAAAATTACTATTAATATTGAATTGTATACAATGAACGAGCTGACGTCTTGAAACCTTGCATAAATATAAATCAAGATATAAAACTTTCTATCTGTCTAGGCAGTGTTTTTTTATATACTCGTAGTAGCACGGCAAAATGACTGCACTGTGCCTGATGGTAAGCGCAGTACAATCCAAAAACAATGGCGACCACCGAGTGACACACGATCCATTGCCGCTCGCCACTGTCATGCCGGCCTGCGAAAATCTGGATATGCACAGGCTGATCCCGAAACGCGACCCGCAAAAGCAAATCACATTGACCGGCTTTTTCGCCATGTACATGGTGGTTACCTAAATTACTTCCTATAAGATCAGCTATTTGCCAATGAAAGCTTCGTGAAGATCAGTGCAACCGTTTTGGAGACACCACTGCCGGCGAAGCCACAGTTAACAGATAATATAAATTAAAATGACCTAAATTACTTTTTATAAAGTCAGCTATCTGCCAGTGAAAGTCTCGTGGAAATCGGGTCAACCGTTTTGGAGATAGCACTGCAAACGAAGTCGCGGTTAAAATCTAGTCTAAATTAGAGTAGCCTAAGTAACCCACTCTAATTTTAGCTGCCTTCTAGTGAAATTCCCGTTAAATTCTGTCCAGCCGTTTCGGAGACTACCCTGAACAAACAGACAGACAGGGAGAAACACCGACTGAGAAAATATAAATAAATGCATTTTTGGTATCAGTATCGTGTATACAAACACTTCATTTTTATTATATGTAGATATATATATATATACTTTTTATTATATGTAGATTGACCGATTACGGATTAATATCGGGATCCGCATTGAATTTCGAGAAAATGTACTCCGTGAGGCGATGCACTTGATTCGTACAAGAGTGTTTGGCGCGAAATCCGAACTGCTCAGGTGGTAACAGATCTAACTCTGATATGGAGGTCTGGAGACGATTCAGAAAGAGCCGCTCGTACAATTTACTTAACGTATCTAATAAACTAATAGGGCTATAACTATCGGGAAGCGTAACTTTTTTGCCGGGCTTATACATGCCTACCACTACGGCCTTCTTCCAGACGGCTAGAAAATGACCCTAGGACATGGCCTATATAATATGCTTATATATAGTAGTGAACATTAATTACCTCATGTATTATATAATACAGTACAACAATAAGGATACAAACGTAACTGTTTAGTACATAACTTACACTCTTTTGAATTACGATACGTTCAATATAAAACGACTGCTCGCCATCTGTCTTTATTATTTACTGACATATGTTCTTGGAGTTTGTTCCGCACAAATATTACGTATGTAGCCCCTTTCTTTACCAGACAAGTAAAATTTGAAATAAAATATGTATATTCTCTTATCTTTTGTTTTATACGAAAACTATTATTATGGAAATTTTATTTTTACATTTTAGTCATCTACATAACCCATGTAAATAGTATATTATAATTTATTATAAGTGTATAATTTTTTCAATACATACATCATTTTATATTTTCGTGAGTAGATTGTAACCTTTGTGTTTAAGTTTTTGTACTATTTTATAAATGTACAGCGTTTTGTCATCCAATACATGTAAAATCTTACTAGAAATAATTATAAATTAGTTTGGTTGTATCAAAGTAGATATAAATAAAAAAAAACCTGTCTAAATACTTTGTTTTCTTTTAATAACAAATAGTATGAAAGCGTAGAAGCTGTAGTAGTAAGTCTTTGTCTTCTAAGAAGACGAGTAGATAAGAAGCTATACACGGATAAATAATAAAACAAAGTTAACATTTTTTCAAATTACACTTAAGCTAAGAAGAATTATTAACGAAGAAAAACAAAAAACGCCACTGCAAAACAGACAAATTTATTTTGTTTTAGCATTATTAATGAAACTGCTACCCAATTGAATACCGCTAAGTTAACAAGTCCTGGTAGTCAAGTGGTTTGACTGGTGGTATATGCAATCCGATGGCTACAGGTTCAAAACACGACAATTACCAACGAATTTTTCTGAAGCCATGTACATTTACTAATTTAAATTGACGGTAAAGGAAAACATGCAGAGTAATCCTGAAACCGAGAAATGTTCTTGTAGGTTACTACTGTAATCGGGAAACATAGAACAGTAGATTTCTTCATTTTTGGAATCGCCAATACATCGTGGGCTGGCGTGGTGGTTATGCATATAGATCCTTCGGGAAGAGCTCTATGTCCCTGCAGTTGATCTCTTGCAGGTTGATGATAATAATGTTAATTTTTTTTTATCATATTCCCTTTTTTATTGTTAACGTTCAAGACAATATTAGAAACATTCTGGTACCTGGTACAAACGATTATTTCGGTAACCTCTAATTTATTTGTGCTAAAGAAAGTATTATCGATTAAAAACTAAAATTAAAATTTCAAAGCAGAATTTTTCCTTAAAATAATTTTTAACGTTATGAGATTAATTACATGATCATTTGTCTTTGCGGCATCTACTTTCGATTGTTCTCGCACTTTCTATCTGTAAATATATATACCTGTTTTTCATGATCACCTATTTGCGAACAACTCCAAAACTAGTGTCTGCGGTAATATGGGCACAACGTTCGTTCTACCGAACAATATTTTTTATATAATTTTTTTTACCATATAGACGTGATACTCTTGTAACTTGCCATGATGATTTGCAAAGACTCTCCTACAATAACATACCCACCACAAGTTACCAAAATCGGCCCGCCTTTATTAGAAAACCTATATAATGAAAATACAGTTCCTTTGAGGCTCAGTAACGTCGAACTACTGTACTTGGATTTTGGATTCCATTTGGATTGCAATAATATTTTAAATTAAAAGTTTATTTAGCACCTAACGTAGGCAGTTTCCAATTTGAACAATATCTTCAATATCAATATAGCCTATGTGTTATTCTGTATGAGATATAGTAGTGTAGAGTTTCTACAACTACAACAACAAATGCGATCAGTAGGGTTTGTATTTAATAGCATAGGCTAGGTTATTGCTACATCTAAGAAGATTCTAACATGTTTACGCTATGGAGTTGATGAAATCGACAAGCATGTATACACTCCAAGAACGTTACCGGCGAAATTGGACACAAAATAGATATAAAATTTAAACTACGCACAGTTGAAGTTATTTTCAATTTTAAAAATATTATTTATGACGCGACACCTCGTGTGAGAAATAAGATCCTAACAAATTGTTATACGGAAATAATGGTTATTAATATATGCCCGTGACAATATATCTTCTACCCAAATATAGATGTAGAGACAGGCTAGAGACTCAATGGAAAGATGAATTACAATCTACAACAGGCAATAACTAGATAGACGTCGCAAAAAATCGCGACGCTTGGCATTCTCTTGAGTAGTCCATTACCCGAAATTAATTGTTAATACTACCAATACATAGTTGTGGAATAAACAGGCTTTTTTATGTTGCCTTTTATTTGAAGGAAGAAATGATGAGCAGCTTCATCAGTGCCATTATCATTGCTCGTATAAATGTAAAACCTTCGAATCGATATTTATTCAACTTCTTTGAATCAATTGGATTGCTATAATACCCAGTATATTTAATGTAAGTGCTCTTGTAATGTTTTGCTCGTTACCAGCAAAACGTGACGCGTTTAACTTAATGTTTAAATGATGAATAAGTACATGACTTGACAATCTTTTTTCATCTCAACATGGTCTGTGATTGTTTTGTTAAAGCGTTACATGCAGGGCTTCAAAACAAATGGTTACTTATCGATACTTTATGATAAATTTAGTCATTTTTTTCTATATTCTGCGTTTGGTTTTTATTTTATAATTTATATGGCAACGTTAAAATAGCACCATGGAGTTGTTTATTTTGACCAACTGATAAAAATTTGGCCTAACAAACGACATTTAAGTGTCTTGTATAAGAAAATGGATTACCCAAACTCGGTGATTTACTAAACATATCCGAATAGAACGTAAATTTTAATTATTTTATGTAACCTCCGGTAATATTCCCTCCTGATTCTATTATAGGATGGTATTTTTGCTCTAAGAAAAGTTCAATGCATCGACGATATTTGTGACTTAATCTTTTAGTAATATATATGTCAGAGTATATATGTAGAGCCTGTAGAGAGCCGAGAGCACGGATGGCATTGTCCTCCATTTGTATGTATTTTCACAACACGACCGACACTATGAAATGAAACGACGACTTCTTCGATTCTCTTTCTTTTAATGCTTTTACAATGATCTCAGAGACAACGCCCTCGGAAACAATAATTATCATTTAGCGACAATAATGATAGATCTCACGATCTCACAAACAATAATGAATAATGAATCTTGTACAAACTCTTGCAAGCACTTATAAAGGAATCGCCTACCTTCACCTACCGACAATCCAAGTGAAGGAAGTCGTAGTTTAACGAAGTACTTAATCTATGATGTTGTTACAAAGTTACACTTGTTGTTCGCTAATAATTCTAATTATAAATAAATAACTATTTTAACACCATACATTGAATAATTACGTTGTCATTAATTATTTCAAAGTAGTTCACCGTTGTATCAACCGAAGTACTTACAAATCCTTATTTACTATAAAACTCATTTTAGATCGACAATTATCCTAGTAATTACAAAGTAATACTAATAACATAGTACAATGCCAATATGTTTTAATTACATTGTTATTCATTCTAAATAGCAACTTTACTATTCTATCTCGACTGCACATAGAATGGATTTCCGGTTTTAATAAATAACAAAAGGTTCCAAATGTTACTTAAATCTAGAACAATTCTATTACAATTTCACATGTCCGATTTTAATTATCGTGACACTAATTTAGGTCTACTTTAAATCAAGAATCAAATCAAGTTAGAAATGTTATTGCACGACACCACTATTTCTTAAGATGGTGCCTCGCGTAGTATGGCGTGACACCGGCTTATTTAGTTACTTCTATCAGTGCTTATATGAATAAACATGTGGAATGCTTAGAAGTTATGAACAGTTTAATCAATCTAAATTACTCTATAATTTACAAGAATCCACATTAACAATAATTAAATAGAAGTGCATTAACAACACATTGCCTATATTGATTAACATAGAAAATAATAGATGGCGGTGTTAGCAAACTTTCGACTGCTGGATGCTCCCACTATGTCATATATATACGTGATTTATTATTACGTGTTTCTAACGGGTCAGGCAAATGTTATGTTGGCACAAACCTGTAGAATTTTCCTCATATCTGTATTTCATTCATAAAAACACCAGTTCTGAAAACTTATTCTTGTATTACACACGTACAGATCTGGCTATTAATCACCACTGTAATACGGTAACCGTGTAAATGACTATAGTCTTTCATAGGAAAACAGTTTGTCATTGATTAGACATTTACAATTATTTCATAATATAAACGAATTAAAATCCATCCAAACTTTAATTACACGGTAGTTTAAAAGCATACTTTCCTTATTATACACAATTATGGGTCGTTTCACGTTATCTTCTGATTAATCTTCGATCTATAGATATAATAAGAATGTAATACGACGTTTCTCTATTTTTAGATTTTTGTGAAAACAATGGTTAAAGTAATAAAATACGAATACATTTCAATCATTTTTAGAAATGTCTGTCTGTCTGTTTGTTTGTAGGAATACACATCACTGCGAATTTACTATGTTCATGATAAAGTCTCGCCAAGTTTATCGTAAAACATATCCTCGAGTAACATTAAGTCTTTGTTGCATTATAATCGATTCACTCTATCAAAAGTTATATTTTATAGACGACGCGACTTAAGTACGAGAGAAAAATAGATAACTAAATGAACTTAATACATTCAGATGATTTTATTAATAACTGTTTTTGTTTTTAAATAAGGTTCCACGCGAACGAAGATTCGGGCACAGCCAGTATACTATAAAGTGATAAATTAATTTTAAATCTATTTTAATACTACGAAGTAAGGACAAGATATATAATTCTTCACGATGTCACATCATGACTTTTTGGTCTGTCTAATCTGTCATGTAGTGACTTTTATATTTAATTCATTCATAATCTTATGTTATTTCACTGTATATTTTCTAATATTGGCATTTTCCGTAAAAATAATACCACGGAGCTTGAATTCTGAGGTGCCACAAAAACTATCGGGAAAATTCTAACAAGACGGCCACCATTTTGTTAGAACATTGAAATCATCGCAACGCACTTGTAATTACCTACTCAAAAATAACAGCAAAGATGATAATTCTAAGATAATTAATATTTTTTTTATTTTTTTATTACTCGGCAAAATGACTGCACTATGCCTAATGGTAAGCACAGTACAATCCAAAAACAATGGCGACCACCGAGTGACACATTATCCATCGCTGGTCGCCGCAGTCATGCCGGCCTGCGAAAAGCTGGATATGCACAAGCTGATCCCGAAACGCGACCAGCAGAAGCGGATCACTATGACGGGCTTTTTCGCCATATACATGGTGGTTGCGACCCAGTCAGGCTGTAAAACCCTACCACTCGCCATTGCCTCGTTCGTTATTCAGCAGGGTGTACACGTGCAGATGAGGTTGGCTTGAGTATCTCAAGTCTTAGATCTTATTCGACACCCCTTACACCCCAAATGACTACTATTTCTATAGATCGACTCGGAATGTGTGTACACTAACTTTGTGCGTTGATTTTATCGTTAAACTACTTCGAAAAGGATTTTTGAGTGCGGTTATATTTTTTTATGTTTGTTACCTACTACTTAATTATTATTTATAAAGTGATTTGAGCATTTTTAATGTAAAAAAGATATTTTTAACAGGACTCATTATAATTGGACCTTCGAATCTAAAGATACAACAGATAAATCCTCAAACTCAAATATGAAATGAATACTTATGGAAATATATCACAATTCAAGACTGGTTAGGTAAGTACATAACCGTGGTTAAGGCCTCTCTGGTGCATTTTTTGAAGTCGATTTCGTATTTTTTCCATTTTATATAATACTAGCGGACCAGGCAGACGTTGTCCGCCCTGATTATAAAAAAATTCCTATATTTAAATTATAGATTGTATACCAAAACGTTCCCCATGATTCACTTTATCCACTGTTGAAAACCGCTTGAAAATCCGTTCAGTAGTTTATCGCGAACAGACAGACGCGATAGGGGACTTTGTTTTATACTATGTAATGATATATACGGCATAGTATAATATAACTATACCGTAATATAATATAACTATACCGTAATATAATATAATATAACTAGTTCGCCTGTCTATTGCTGCCTATTGAAGAATTGTACGATGATATATGAATTTACAGAGTTTATAAATTGCGTTTGTTTTAAACTGATATATTATTAAAATCCGATTAATGGTTAAATATTTTTTCGAACTAGCTATAAGTTCTTGGCCTGACGAAATTTAACATTTTCACAGTACTTAGCCGTATGATATCTAGCTCAAGGACGTCAACTTGGTCGACCCTCGGTTAGGGCTGTTATCTTGAATGCAGTATTACAAATCTGACTAAGAAATAATTAGAAGAAACGTATATTTAATGAAGTTTAACAATGACACTCTGGAATTCCTTTTTAGTCACTTTACCAGTTACAAGCATTTGATAAAACATTTCTACATGTTCAGAATTTTATGAAAAAGATAGTTCGACTACTTAATATACAATAGATAAAACTGCATGAGCGTTTTACATTAGTCACATGTTTATCTTTCTATTTTCATTTAATTTACTTCATATCCCACAAACTAAAAATATATTGTTGTCAAGCAAATTTTAAAATGTGTGTTTTTCTGTCTTTTTTCACGTCATTTGAAGGACCCGATATGAGAGGCGATTTACATATTTCCAGTATCTTTGCCAAGTTGGTTAAGAATTTTCAAACTTCAATATTGTTGCCCATATGGCTGCCACAATTTCTCCGTGGCTACGTATACCCATCCACGAATTCTTTACAGGAACACTATTCGTGATACATACATTGCGATCAGGTTGTGACTGTAACCTGTCTAGGGTATCAAAGAGGTAATGAGTAGATCCATTTCGGAGATTAAAACAATATTCCATGCAAGGCCAGATTATATCGTTCTATAAAATATATGGAATACTAGCGTTCTGTTCAGGATGCCTAAACTCCTGGATGTTGCAGAAATAATATCTCCAATACGATCCCTGAGATTGAGGTCGCGATTTATATCCTTTCCTAGGATACTGAGGCCCTCACGCTTTACGAGGAAGACATTCTATAGAGTGAAGAAAGAGGAAAACGGATTTTTTTAAAGAACAATCCGTGGTTTCTTAAACTGAACCAAGTTTCTGTGTTCTCGAAAAGTCTATAATTAAGTTTGGACCAAAACCAAGTTTATAGCCAATTACAATAGTATACATAGCACTATGCATAATAACAAATTTTATCATTTTTATAATAGTAAGTCCTCGTACTCAACTCAATGCAATTATAATCAAATAGCAGCACTCTTGATAACTGCCTCAATAGACATGGGTCCCAATCTCACAATTAGCTTCACCTTTTGATGAAGGAAATGCCCTTATAGAACTGTATCATGATTAAAAGCTTTTTTTTTTTCGAACCGACTACGCCATTGACCAAGCAAGGTCTTAACAGCTTCACCGGACTACTAAGGCGAGCGCTTAAGGCACTCCGTGATTAAAAGCTGTTCCTAGTACTCACCTGGTTAGCTACACTATCACCAAGCGGGGTTGTTAATATATTAATCAATATTACTTTCCATAACTCGTACTTATTTACGACTAAATCACAACGCCGTGGAGAATGAATTGGTTACTCACCATTCTGAATGTAACAGGACATATGACATAAAAAACCAAATAAAATTATTATATTGGTAACTTTTTCAAAATTAAAACTTTTAATGGCTAAGAATGGTAAACATAAAAAAAGGATTGATAACATCATGATCCCTGGTCATGAATATAAGACCATAATATGTCAGTAAAAATGTCACAATTTATTTTACATAATTAATTAATTATATAGCACACAATAATAAAAAAACGTTTCAAGGAACTATATTGTTATATTAAATAAGAATTAGAGAACTTAAATATCATTCTGATTCTGGAACCTCCACAGTACGTTTTATAGATTGTACTGTAAAATGTTCTGCTTTGCTAGTATCCCCTATACGCACCGTTACTGGACCCTCAGGGAAATATCTATTTGAGAAAGTAACTTCACCTTCGCCACAAAATAACTCAATAGAGCTTGCATCAATAAAAATTATCCAGTGTAATTTGTCTCGTGGTTGCCATTCTGTCCGGCGCATTCCCTCAGAACCGTCTTGATATATCGTAACGTGTTTTGCTTTAGAATCGTAGCTGATGATTACATCACTCGTACTGTTCTTAGATTCAATATGTAAATTGAAATCATCAAATGCATTACCAATTACTTCCAACTTTGCAGCATTGTCCTCCAGCTGAACCGACGTTTCACACGTTGCATAACCAGTATATAACTTATCACCGAGAATTTGTGAAACTTCTGAAACAGGCTTTTGTATGAGTTTTAAATCGGAACTTATGAATAATTCTCGAGGCAAAGTCATTGTACCAGCCCATCCATCGTTCCGTTCTGGAAGAACGTCTTCCCACATGTCGAACCACGCGAACATTAGCCTACGTCCATGAGGGTCTAGTATGCTTTGCGTTGCGTAAAAATGACGCCCATGATCCACTTCCCTAAATTCGGTACATGGTGTAAACACCAGAGTTTCATAATCAAAGTGGCCAATAATATAAACGGTTTGATAAAGGTTTCTATATTTATCGCCTTGAACTTCTACTCCTTGAGGAGACATGATTAAGACGTAATATCCGTCGAGTTCGAAGAAGTCTGGACATTCCCACATATAACCGAAGGATCCATCTGACTCACCCAAAACTGAAACTTCCTTCCAATCTTTCTTATCTTTCGACTCATAGAGAAGCACTCGTCCAAGAGTATTATTATCAAACGAGTTCCCTAAAACCATGTAGTACGTGTCATCATGTTTCCAGACTTTAGGGTCACGTATATTCGGCTGGTGTTCTTCTGCTTCTATTATTGGGTTATTAGCGTACTTCGTCACATTTACTCCATTCGAAGATACAGCTAGAGCTTGATACTGAATATTGTCAGGACCGCCAGCTGTATTAACATTTCCGGTATAAAAGAGATACATCGTATTATTTTCAATTAAAGCACTTCCAGAGAAGACACCGGTTCTATCATATGCTTCATCTGGGTACATTGCGATCGGGAGGTGTTCCCAATGGAACAAGTCGGTGCTTTTTGCATGACCCCAATGTGCGATGCCGGCTTCTTGGCTTGATAGAGGGTTGTATTGATAAAATAAATGATATTCACCTTGAAAATAGCAAAATCCGTTCGGATCGTTCATCCATCCGTGGGGTGGAGACAAATGATATCTTAAATAATATCGTCCTCTAACAATTGACTCGCACTCGCACCTGTAAAAAAACAGTGCGAATAAAATACTGATAATTATTTCCTTCATGTTTGTCGTGAACTTGGTGTTCGCAATGATGACTGCGAATATTATATACTTGCCAATTGTTCTCGTATTTATATATTCATTATACAAATATAACGGCCTAGCCGCCTTGTTTTAGTGTTGCGACATGCCTCAATTTTTAATGTATATCGATGTCGATATTTTCTTTTAATAGTTACTTTGTAAATTATATTGTTCTTTTAAAGCGTTTATATCGTATAAAGCAAATCTTACAAAACTTATTTTTTTAATAATTCAATTATCCGGTGAATGTTTTAAAATATATTCTTAATACAATATTAGATGATGTATTTAATTATATTTCTCTTCAAGACGATCATTCCAACAATTCTGAATTAAATGCTAATTTATTTTAAATTACACACCTATGTTGCCTGAAAAGTTTCCTTCATATTTACATCGCTATGCCTTAGGCTAGATTTACGTTTATAGTCACTAGTAAATCTTGAAAATAAACGATGCAATATTAACAATTAATAACTATTTATTACTACCATTGTCACAGTCCTAATTATTCAAACAAAATAGTGGCCTCAAGAATCTTTTGGTGTTTGTCTTCACTTTACCAACGGAAACGCTGACAATTAAATTATAACAAAATTACGATTTCGGCTCGTCGTGTCTGTAAAAAATTACTATAACCGAAATTAATTTCTTTGCAAATTATTAAATCTTACCTTGATTCTATGAGGAAAAAATTATAAAAAGAAAAGTACTACCAAAGCGGACACTCAAAATAATAAATATCAAATGATGATTAATCATATTTTACACTTAATAATATATACTTCAATTATCCAACACTATAATAATTATAACAAAAATTCTAATTGTATAATTTGAATATTCAAAACTTCAGACTCGAACAAACACCGTAAACATTCGTAAAATGGCTTTGTACGTTTGGTTCGACGATAAAAACTACTAAAGTATCGAATGATCGAACTATACTACTATATACTATAACTATCTTGGTGGCTGTTATAAATTTCTTTGCAGTTACGAATATTATAAACAAAATAATTAATATTCACAAAATATATTTTAAAACATTTTTTTTATACTAAGAAATAATATTTCAATGTGTATTACGCCATTATCATATTCACTATTTTGTTTTTTTTGCAACCAATCTTTTAGTAGATTATTACTACCATTGTCGAGTAGGTAATGATATAGTTTCTTGCGGTCATTTCAATACCCTAACAAGATGGTGGCCCTCTTTTTAGAACTTTCCAGGGAGTTTTTGTGGCAAGTCAGAATCCATGCTCCGGCGTATTATTTCCCGTCCACTTCACTGGTGTACGTAAAACACCACAAACATTACAAGAGTCAAATAACACAAAACTGTGAATAAAATATAAAATTCACTACATTACATTCTAAGATCCCGCCAAAAACTCCTTTATTCCATTTTCGTGTATCGTTCATTAGGACTGCAGTCATAGGTCGATAATAACCGTTTCTAATTCGGCTTGCAAGTTTTAACCTAAACAAACTAACAATAATTACTAGCTAAATAAAAGCGTGTATTAACAACAAGTAATTTCAAGTGAGTCTCCGACACAACTCATTGAAAAACAAATTTCCTATGAATCACGGGAAATAAATTGTTAGCCTATGACAGTGCAAATTGTGTCACGTAAATAAATTACACATACAAAATTATTGAATTACACAATCTACTTTGAAAATTCATTAAATTAAATCTATCTATAATAGTGGGCGCCCAGAGGTCGACATTCGACCATAGTTCATTGATTTTTTAATGTTTGAATTTTATTAGGGTTCTTTTGTCAAAGGGTATTACGTTATAATATCATTGTAGAATGTAGAATTAAAAAGGGTAATTGGAACGTAAGAGTAAAATAATACATACAGTCGAGCATAGCAACCTCCTTCACAACCTTTTTTGGAGTCATTTATTGACAGATGTCAAAATATTTTTTTTATTTACATTTGTGTATATGTTGTGTAAAATTGAAGCAATAGTGTGAGTAATGCATATTTTAATTAAGTTTATGTAATTCTAATGCATTTTATATAAAATAAATTTTTGCACTTTTTGCACTTCTCCTCCATATAAACTTTAACTATGCCAAATTTCACGTTCATCCGTTCGCCCAATTCCGTTAAAAAGGGATACAAAGTTTAGGCTTCACGTATTAATATATATGATGATGATATAACCTAGCTGGTATCCGCAACAACGTTTGTGTAGTTTATTATCTCCACTACACAATATATGTACAGATGAATAAACATAAAGAGAGTTTTGGATGGGATCTTGGTCTGTCATTTAGTGAATTTTATATTTTATTCATAATCTTGTATTATTTATCTCTTTAATGTTGGTGGTGTTTGACGTAATATGAACTATATCACTAATTAATATAGTTATTAGTTACACGAAGGACGACTTCTGAGACGTCACAAAAACACATGGAAAGTTCTAACAGTTCATCTTGAAGAATATTATCACAAGAGACTTGTAATATTATTACTTACTCTACAATAGCAGTAATAATCTGAAATAAATAAAAAAATAAAATGTAATAATAATAATAAACATAAAAAAAATTGAAATCAAAATACACATACAAAATTTCTTTAGTCTTTTGTAGCGTTTACAAAAATCATACTTTCTTAAAACTTTGTATTAAATAAAGATATCATGACTTTTTCAGATAAGAATCAAGTATCTAAGTAGTAAAACTAAAAAAAATTGGTCGAAATCTAACTAATAGTTTATGCGTGATGCGCACACAACGGCAGACGTATATCATTTTATTTATATAAGAAGACTTGCTGTGCCCGTGACTCCGTCCGCGTAGAATCTAATGTTTTTTTTGTCATAACTGGTAAACGAACTTGTGGGTCACCTGATATTAACTTATCACCACCGTCCATGGACACTAACAACAACGGAGGAGTCGAAAGTGCGTTGCCAGCCTGTGTTTGGGGAAAGGGAGTGAGGGGGAGAGAAGAGGGGGAGGTGGGCCTTTGGCGCTCTCACTGACCGAACGAAACGCAACAATGGCAAGCACTGTTACTTCATGTCGGTTTTCTATGAAAGGGTGGTAGTACCCCGGGCGAGCCGATCCATTCATGCTGAAACCAATAATAGCTTCAGCGTGGCTCTACCACTCTTAAAAACAGTGACTAATAAAATCATCTGAATCTATAAAGTCCATTTACTTATCTACTTTTCTCTCGTAGTTAAGTCGCGTCGTCATTAAAATTACAATAACTTTTGATAAAGAGAACCGATTTTAATAAAACCAAGATGTTACTCGAGGATATTCTTCATAATTATAGTTTTATCGTGAACGCAGTACTTTAGCAGTGATGCGTGTTCAAACAAACAGACATTTCTAAAAATGACTGTAATGTATCTTATTACTTGTTCCAACAATTGTTTTTCACAAAAATCTAATTTGCACAGACACTTTACATTTTTGTTATATATATAGATAGGCGAAGATAAAACAGTTCAATATCTTTTTCTCGTTTGTCAATCAAGATATTTTCTTTATTTATTTTTTGGTTCCATTATTAACGAGGTTTAGTGTCATCAATAAAACAAATTTGTAAGCATTGCGATTATTTTCCATACTTTTGAAAAGTCGAGGCCTTTATTTAAAGTCTCTGTTCGTCATATTTCACTATTCTTACATTAAATAATCTACAATATTTGTACATAATTTGAAAAAAAAAACATCAATACTATTGAAACTTTAAAGATTAATTATGACCTAATTTCAACCAATGGACCACCATTAATATCTATAAATATTCACTGAAATTCGTTATTTCGTATTAAATTCATCTCTTAACAATAGAACGTTCTTTATCTATATCTAGTTCGAGGATCTAATAAAACTAGTGGGCGCTCAATGGTTGACATTCGACCATAATCCATTGATTTTTTTAAAGTTTGAATTTTATTAGGTTTAATATCATTGTTGAATGTAGAAAAGAAAAAGGGTAATTGGAACGCAAGAGTAAAATAATACATACAATCGAGCATAGCAACCTCCTTCACGACCTTTTTTGAAGTCCTTTATTGACAGATGTCAAAATGTCTTTTTTATTTACATGTGTGTATATGTTGTGTAAAATTGAAGCAGTAGTGTGAGTAATGCATATTTTAATTAATTTAATGTACGTCTAATGCATTTTATATAAAATAAATAGCTTTCTACATATCTCCTCCATATAAACTTTAACTATGCCAAGTTTCACGTTCATCCATTCGCGCATTTCTCTCAAAAAGGGATACAAAGTTTGGGGTTCACGTATTAATATATAGATACTCGATATACCGCGTACACCGAATTAAGATCTTTTTGTTGAAGTATTAACTAAGAAACATAAATCAAAATGCTAAATATTTCAATGTTATACGTTGTACATCTTCCATTCTAATTTCCTTTATACTTCGAAAATATCCTTCCCTATTGCTTTTCATTTGAATTTTCAATCCGATTCATTAGCGTTTTTCTTCTCGGCATAATATAAAAGTATCTCGCATTTTTTTAATAAACGGAGTTGTGACGGCTATTCAAAGATTACGAATTGAAAATAAGAGATCATTTTATACTAACTTCTGCCCGCGACTTCCGCATGGAATAGGGTAACGTTAATACGCAGCGGAAGCTCTCAAAAGGGAAAAAACCCCGATCTTGAAACATTTTACATTGGTGCTCTGCTCCTATTGGCTTTAGCGTGATGATATATAGTCTATATCCTTCCTCGATAAATGAGCTATCTAACACTGAAAGCATTTTCAAAGAATGAAATGGGATCAGTGGTAACTGAGATTAGCGCATTCACAGAAAACCGACGTGAAGTGACAGTGCTTGCATTGTTGCGTTTCGTTCGGTCAGTGAGAGTGCCGGAGACCCACCTCCCCTCCCCTCTCTCCTCTCCTCTCGCCTCTCCCTCCCCTAACACTTCCCCCCAAAGGGTGGCAACGCACTTGCAACTCCTCTGGTGTTGTTAGTGTCCATGGACGGTGGTGATCACTTAACATCAGGTGACCCACCTGTTCGTTTGTCACCTATGCCATAAAAAAAAACGAAACAAAGAAACCCTGCAGCTTTATAGTATCAGTAGATTGTTAAATATAAATTTTACTTACAGAAAAAAAATCGCACTTCATTTAAATACGAATTGAATTATCTGTTACGTAATCAAAAGTATTATTTTATTAGAAATACGAATACTTATTACTGTCGAACAGCACGAAGAGTATAAACAAAAACAGGGAAAACGAATAAACACTCTATATATTGAAGTTTTTAATGCCCTCCCGACCACTTAAAGCAAATGATTTAAATTCATACAGCCATGAACGTTATTTAAACGTTATTTATTTAATTCTTTAAGGCCTTTTTTATAAAGATATCATATCTGTTTGCGTATTTTACTAGCTTTATTTATTTTACCTTTTGTCAACCATTCTTCTAGTAGATTATTACTGCCATTATCGATTGTGATTTTACAAGTTTCTTGCGAACTGAACTAACAAGATTGGGCCGTCTTGTTAGACCTATCCGGGGAGTTTTTGTGGCAAGTAAGAATCCATGCTCCATGGTATTATTTCCCATCCTGTTCACTTGTACAGAATAACTAAACTATATTACGTAAAACACCGCCTATATTACAACATATAGAGCCATATAACACAAGATTATAAATGAAATATAAAATCCACTACATGACGTTCCAAAATCCCGTCTAAAAGTCCTTTACTAGCTGTAATGGCAACATATATCCAGGAATTCAATTTTCCACATATTTTGTTTTATTTACAGGTTTTAGCGTTCGAGCACCTGAATTTAAATGACGTTTGTGGTTGAAGATAGTGACATGCTAAACCTAGAAGGAGTGTTTATTAAGTGCAGCTATCTGAACACACCTGTAGGTACTTGGCCATGGATTTCCAACTCGATAGCTACTCAAGGAACTGTTAGAAAAAACCCTACCGCCATAATATGCTACGCTAGAAGTAATCATTAGTTACTGTTGGTACAGAGAAAATGGTGAATTTTGTATTATAAATAACATTGTACAATATGTAATGTATGTTATGGTTTATTACGAATTGAAAGCGTATAATGATATTAAAATTATATTATACTAGCTTTTGCCAGCGGCTTTTTTTATATTATATCGGCAAACGAACAAGCTGTTCACCTGATGGTAAGTGGTCACCGCCGTCCATAGACACTAGGAACACCAGGGGGGACGCAAGTGCGTTGCCAGCTTTTTAAAGAAGTGTACGCTCGCTAGTATAAAGTACCCGGCATTTGATTTGGCACGTTGGGTAGAAGAGAGGTACGGTCGGCTAAGATCTACTTACTTCGATTTTATAAAGCTTACTTTCTATCGCACACCTCAGTTACTGCGGTAGACAAAGACAACGCTATACGAAATCGAACTAAGCTGACTATCTCAACCTGTTGTTCCAAATTAAAAGCCGGGTACAGTAGTAAAATATATTTTTATATCCCTCAGGTACTGTACTTTTTTCAGGATGAATACCTTTCAGTATCCTTTCAGATCAATACCTTTATTTTCTGTACCCCTGACATGTATGCAAAATTTCACTACTGGTCGATTCAGTATTTGAGATGAAAAAACGTAACAAACATACAGAGTTTTTGGCGGGATCTTAATATCTCACGTAGTGAATTTTATATTTTATTCATAATTTTGTGTTATTTGTCTCTATATTTTGTATTATTGGTGGTGTTTTACGTAATATAGTTTGGATATTGTACAGAAGTGAAGTGGGTGGGAATTAGTATTTTCCCCATTTGGGGTGTAAGGGGTGTCGAATAACATCATAAGACTTGAGACACCCAAGCCATCCTTACCTCCACGTGGTGCACCCTGCTGAATAACGAACGAGGCAATGGCGAAAGCGGGGTGGTCGGGTTTTACAGCCTGACTGGGTCGCAACTAACATGTATATAGCGAAAAAGCTCGTCATAGTGATTCGCTTCTGCGGGTCGCGTTTCGGGATCAGCCTGTGCATATCCAGCTTTTTGCAGGCCGGCATGACAGCGGCGACCGGCGATGGATAGTGTGTCACTCGGTGGTCGCCATTGTTTTTGGATTATACTGTGCTTACCATCAGGCATACTGCGGACATTTTGCCGTGCTACTATTAAAAAAAATAGCATAAATTCTGAGATGCCACAAAAACTCCCTGGAAAGTTCTAACAAGGGGACCACCAACATTGACATTATCACATTTGTAATATTATTACCTACTCTGCAATGGCAGTAATGAAAGATTGATTGCAAATAATTTTTTTTTTTAAAAGCTTACAAACAACCTTTTGCCTTTATAAATAAACCGCAGGGCAAAAGCTAGTATGCAATATTTTGTTAAGCAAATAATAATATAAATCAATATCAAAATACAATTTTATTCACCGTCATTCAATCCCAAATTAAGGATAGCGTTTTTTATGCTAACTTTATAAAAATAGCCTATGTTATATATAACAACACTATATCACGCTATTGTAAAAAAATACATACGTCTTTCTCTTATCTCTGAACCGAATCCACGAACTTCATATATATTTGTTAAGTATATTCATCGCTTCAAATAACTGTGTTCAATAATCACACAAAAGCGTAATATTACGTTACAGTTTAACGATAATCAGCACAATGGATGTAAATATGAGTTAACGTTAACTAACGAGCGATATGTAATTAATGATGATCGCAGATTTTTGTATAATGAAGCCAATTCAATCGCTATACATGCGTATATATGTGTAGTCTTCTAATTAGATATACTATTACTATGTTAAATCCGATGAGGCAGTTAAATCACGACTTCTGTAGTCAGCGTATGTATAGCTATATGGAATAATAAATTTATATAATAAATTTATATAATAAATTTAAAAAAAAATTAAGTAGAAGCGCTGGCGTTTATCACATACAAGTTTCTTAATTTTTTCTGGATACTAATGGAACTGGAATATATGTTTTTATACCATGGAATCGATATTTATCACTAGCATTAGCATCCATATTTCAATAAACTAAATATTTAAAGACGTAAACGTCTTCTAAAAGTACATAATTGCCGAATTATATTGGATAATATAAAATAAATAAAGTCAACAAAATATAAAATTCACTACACGACAGACTAAGGTCCCACCAGAAACTCCTGAGCCTAATTTATCGTTCATCAATGTTCATATAAACATCCCGGTAGTCCTCATCTAATTACAAAGTTATTTTACCAGGTATTAATTTCAAATATTGAAGCGCACGCCTGCGCGGAAGCTTTTGTCTTATGAACCGCTGTAAGCTCAGTCGCTTCGTATCTGCCGCAGGATTCGTTTCGCCGCGCGCGTTCCCAACTTCCGAAAAGTTCATTTCCGTCACGTCGTATAACGTGTTATAATTCGTAAAGTGAAATTTAATAAAAATAAGTGTTCATTTATTTATGGCATACAAAATATTAGTGCAAAAGTTATTATACTTGACTTTTTAAAAGTTGTACCGTGCTTGGTGATGTGTAATTTTTGTGTAAATATTACATTTTAATTGTATAAAAAACAATGAATAATTAAAATTTCTATAATAAATAGGATTATGACTGTATTAGTTAGCTATCTCCAGTGATGTGCTATTTAATGAAGAGGTGTATATATGTGTAAATTACAATCTATTGAAATAAATATAAGTGAAATTCGAATTAACAAAAACAAAATTATAGTCTATAAGTGTAGTGTAACTATGTATAGAATAATTAATGGAATATATTAATGCATTCTAACTGTAATTGATTTCTATTTCTCTTTTTGTTATAAAAGCCACGGATCACTAATATAAAGTTAAAAACATTTGTTTGAATGTTTCTATTTATACCTGAAACAATTACCGATTTTATGAAAGCTTGTATAGGGAGAGCTTATGTCATTTTTAACCGACTTCGAAAAAGGAGGAGGTTACTACGTTCGGTTGTAGGTATGTATATATTTATTAATGTATATTAATCGATATCTCCGTTAATTATGCACCGATTTTAATGATTTTTTTAATTTGAATTGGTTATATTCAGATGTGGTCCCATATAAATTTGAAGAACATATTAAACCCCTAAGGGGGTGAAACATCGTTTATTTCATTTTCACCCACTTCGTCTCTACGTATTTTAGTGAAATTGGAACCGATTTATTATACCCATTAGAAACCAGATATATTTATGGACACAAAAAATGGACAAATAAAAAAATAAATAAAATAAACCGCCTTCGATGTGAAAAATAATAAGGCACTAAAAAACGAAAAATAACGGAATTATGAAATTAACCAAATTAAATAAAAAATATTGATATTCGCGCTAACTATTAATATATTTGAAGTCGATATATGAATTTATCATATCATCTACAATTCTACATACAAAGTTTAGGTCCACTCTCGTGTCCCATGATGTATATCTGTATAGTATACATATTTTATTATCTGCAACAAATTTGAAATATAGGTTGACATCGACTTCAAATATATTATTAGGTAGCGCGAATATCAATAATTTTTATTTAATTTGGTTAATTTAATAATTCAATTATTTTTCGCTTTTTAGTGCCTTATTATTTTTTCACATCGAAGGCGGTTTTTTTTTTTGTAATTCAGTTTGTAAAAACGTCCGAGGCATTTTGTGGTAGTATTTGTATTATTTCTTAATGCTCCGCTGTTATTACAAAATTGATAGACTGAAAATATCACTTTGATTGAAAAAGGCGTTACTTTGCGGAAATCCATAATTAAATGTTATAGTGGACACTACTTTGCACTTCCGCCTGGAATTCATTGAACCATTACGTCTAACGGCAACAACTTGATATATATATATATAATATTTTTTTTTAAACGCCTTGACATAGATATATAAGTTAAACTTTGATCTTGAATAACTTTTGACTGAGTTGATTTATCAAAAATTGACTTCAGACCTTTTTTGTAGAGCGTTAAATTATCTACAAAAATAATGAATTGTTGCAAATTGACGTGTAATGTCGTGATTACAGGATTTTTGTGGCAGTTAAGACATAGCAGTGTTCAATCAATTCCAGGCGGAAATGCAAAGTAACGTCTACTCTAATATTTATATAAAAATATCACCAATAATGCTGTTAATACTCTAATTCTTATTTTTTTCGTTCTAATTCTTAACAAATTATGTATGTTTTTTACATGTAGAAAATAATTATTCAAAACACATGCAGAGTTTGCTGTTATTCACCAAGTTGGTTTTTTTGACTTGGTATTCAACAAAATATGGACAAAATATTCGCTCTCACATTTCTCCTCCATCAGTAAGAGCAGATATAATCGATAAGGGTCGCTTAAACAGATTGCATTTAAACATAATCTGTCTGATAAATCTAACGCAAACTGCATTTTATAATTAAGCCATAGTATAATAAAGAACGAATCAAGTGGTTCTACAAAATGGCTAAGAGTATATGGAGGTTTAAAGACCCTACTAATTACGAGAACGCAGCGAAACATTATATAAGCCTTCACAGTCGTAGTATTGCAGTGTTTGTTAAAAGTTAATTTGTGAACAAGATACGCAAGCTGCACTTGCACCTCAGTCAGTCTTTGGTATCCCATTGTATAGTATTAATTTTCCAAGGTTTTCACGTGGTATCTTCTTTCACTGACCTAAATTTAAACTAACAGAAGGTGGAAGAAGGTTTTTGAAGGTGGTAGAGCCATGCTAAAGCGATTACTGGCTCCAGTATGAAAAGGTCGGCTCGCCCGGGGTAGTACCACCCTCTCACAGCAAACAAACATGAAGTAACAATACTTGCATTGTTGCGTTTCGTTCAGTCAGTGAAAGCGGCGGAGGCCCACCTCTACTTCCCTCTTTTCTCCCCTCCCAGCCCGCTCCCCCATACACATGCTGCACTTGCGACTCCCCTGGTATTGCTAGTATCTATGGAAGGCGGTAATCACTTAACATCAGGTGACTCGCAAGTCCGTTTTCCTCTTATGATATAAAAAACAAACAGAATTTCGTAAATTAAAACAATATATTCACTTTAACCTGTATGAGACCCACTAGAGGGCTATAGGTCTCTTACCGAACGAAGGTATGGGCATAATCACCACGCCAACCCACATTCCATTGGCGATTTCAAACACAGAGAAATCCACAGTTCTATATTTTCTCACATACTTTGGTACTTCACGAACAAATCTCAGGTTCAAGTTTCTGCATGATGTTTTCCTGCACCGTCTGTGACACCAAAGCACTCGACCACCATGCCTTTTTTTAAATACGCTTAACATATATATATACATGTATATATGTATATAACATATATGTACATAAACGAACTAAAAATTATATGATAATATCTCCTCGACTCATAAAGATTTCAAACCCCAAAAGATTCTTAAACGCTTAAAGGTTATCCTGAAAATTTATGGTTGTGATATTTTCTTAAATACATAGCTATGAAAATTCTTGTAAGGAGTAAATTAAAAAAAATTAGAATATTTTTAATCTATTTCATTATATTGTCTGAGTGAAATTCCACGAGCGATTTCAGATTGTTATCCAACTTCTAAAAGGTTCTAAATTTGCTTCTGTTATATTTTTACTACCTCAGAAATGACGAAATACTTAAATGACGAAGATTTATTAACAGACTTGGCAAATTAATTTTTTTATTTGAAAGGGGATTTTAATGTTAGATTTCTAAGATATACCAGAGAATTCTTTAACATCGAATAGAAAATGTCGTTGATTGATTGACATATCGGTAGGTTTTAACAATCCTAAACTATTTATGTATGTATGTCTATGTTCAACGATGTTTTGGTGATTTTTTAAAGTATTATATTTTGTTTTATTTCCAGTTTTTTGTTTGGTGGTAGACCCACGCTGTAGCTATTACTAGTTTTAGAATGAATGGGTCAGCTCTTCCGGGGTAGTACCACCCTCTCACAGAACATCGGCGTGAAGTATCAGTGCTGCATCGTTGCGTTTCGTTCGATCAGTGAGAGCGCCGGATAAACATACAAGACAGTGAGTTAATAAAACCATTGTAAACCATTGTACATTGATAAAATCGAACCTTTGACATGATATTAAAAATATAAATACTCTTCTAAATCAGAAGATCAAATTAAATGAATACTACATTTGCCATTATATATTACAGCAATGTTTATCAAAACACTGTCCAATAACTTGCATAGGTACAACGTAAAAGGACGCCTGTAAAATAACAAAATCCAATATCATAGTTTGTATAAATAGGAAACAATAAGGACGTATATAAATTATTCAGCTTTTCTATCAACACATGTTTTATACCTCTGTTTTCAATTCAGTCTAATATAAATGAAACTTATCCCAAAAGGAAAATTGATTTCAGCGACGTTAACTCGAACAATGAGAACAGTTTTCCTTTGAAATAATGAGAACAATATTATAATTTTAGTTACCTATATTACTGCTAAATATTTGGGATTAGAAATTAGTGAATGCGATGAAATCATCTCATTGTGTTAGTACATTTTATAATAATTTCTTTATTAGGTTCAACACTAGAGTTATCTCTAGCACTCTATTTATCTGACACGAAATATATGTAAGAGTTATTGAGGTATGTTTGCTTGGTACACATATATGTTTCAATAACTCATATATGAATATGTAGCTTGGCTTAGGTTAGACGGCCGGTGTGTACCCGGCTGTCTCCTTACAAGACCAGGCCCGGTGGCGGCGGCACGATGAAGTCTATAGAGATCTTGTGCCGCCCCAACTATAGCGGCAGACGTACATCATGGGGTTTTAGTCCATGCGAGTCGGACATAACTCACCCTCTCCCCCGAGTGGGTGGTGTATCCATAAGGGATTTCCCCACGCCAAAAAAAAAAGTTAAGACGTGAATTGCATGAACTAGGTAACAGCTCAAGCAAAGGTGTGACATGCACCCTTAAGCGAAAAAAAATCGGCTGAGTGCCTTAAACGCTCCTTAGTAGTCAGTTAAACTATTACCGTGTACAAAAAAGTTAAATACGTATTAAACAGTTGGTTTAAAAAAAGATCACTAATAATTGCACCGCGCTCGCCCGAGGCAAGTTCGCGTTATCCTTTTCCACAAGTGTAATCTAACGTAACCAAAGCGAGACAAAAGAGCAAGATAGCGAACATTCAGCGACGGCGGTGCATTTAAATTTTTAAAGCCAGGATTCAATACGTATTTAACTTTTTTGTAATAAGACCGTTAAGGCCTTGTTAGGCCAATAGCGTACGTAGTCAGTTCGAAAAAAAAAGGATTTTAAAATTATGATATATGATATTTTATTTATTGCTGAAAACAAGTTCTAGAATTCTGTGTGACAAAGGTTTTTGACCACTACCTCAAGGGTCCACGGTACAGCTTGGCTTGCGCTGTTGCCTAGCTACGCTAAAACCTATTTACTATTTTAAGTTAATTAATACAACTCATGCAACATGCATGAACATGGTAACTCTAAGTATACTTCAACCGAAAATCTGTCGTGGAACTCTTATTGCTGAATTCAAACAACTTTGACGTTCCTATTTACTAGACTTCACATCTCTGACCACGTCGTACAGATCGATATGATTAGATATTATAAGCATTCAACCTATATAATCGTTTACAATAATTTCTTACCTTTGCCTGAACACACTGGCGAGTAATTTTATCAGGTTTATGTATGTCTATTTTTTTGATACGCAATGAACGACTTGGTGTATTTTAACATATTACGAGGCAGCGGCGACCTTTTTAACCATTTTGGGATTACAAGCGGCAGGTCTTTACGAGGCTATTTTCCTTTGTCAAAAGTATATAAACGGGAAGTAGGTATTTATTATGGTTCGCGAGAAATGCGCAAGATATTGCGCATTTTTGTGTTAAAATAATTTATAAAAAATATGAATATTAACAAATAAAACAGTCAAAAATTGTTATTCATGATGATAAAAATCTTCTTCTTCTTACCCTCATCCCACATAAGTAGGGTCGATACAACATGTTTGTCATGTTGTGGTATATGATTTGGCTTAATTTTTACGATCGGCCGCCTGCCTGACATCAACCCTCCTTGGGATTATTTTGTTGTACCACTGTATGTATGATTACGAATAGTTACGAAGTCTGATGGGCTCTTTTAACTTTAAAATTGTTCGTTCCGGTTAAAAACGAAGTCCTTCCAGATTATGGTTTGCATGCTATATTGCCATTTTTTTTAGGATTCGTGGTTTCAGATTCTTCACAGTAATAATATAATATTAGATATAATAAACCATTATAAAAATACAAAATATGAAAACTATAATAGAAAAATAGATGCAAATAAAATGGCATGTCAATGTTATGAACATAACATGATAAACTCCTTAAAAGATATACGCATTATTAATTCAGTTTCTTGTTTATATATCCGGATGGAATTTGTGTATTATTTTAAAGTAGCTTCTGTATGTGCTGGGAGCTTGAAATTCGAGACATATCTCAGATATTGAATTACAATGTAAAAATTCAGTTTACCCCGTTTATAAATGAACTAAAAAATACGAAATAATTGCTTTAAGCCTCAGGCAGAATACACGGATTTTGAACATCGCGCAAATTGTCCTAAAAATCTGGTTGCTGTAAATTTTCGACAGCAATTAAAATACTCGTAATATTTGAAACGAAAAACGTTATAGACAATTCATGCAATTAACAACTTTATTGCAGAGAAAATAATATGCAATGATAAATAAATTCTCTATTTTATTCTCTACACTTCTTATGATTATGTTATTTTATATGATCCACGTCTTTAATTTCAAACATTATTTTAATTGCTGTTGAAGATTTACAATAAGAGATTTTCGATACATTCTCGTCATCTTCTTACTCTTATACCACCTAAATAGGATTAGCACAACATGTATTACTCGTACTATCTCCTCTGACCGCTGTTCTATTATTATTTACACTTTTTATAAACATATATTTCTTCAATCCTACTCGAACATCTATATCCTTCAACATTCTTACTGAACACTTTTCTTGTTAGCATTAATCCATCCCCTTCTTAGCCCAGCACTCGGGCCTATACAGTGTGACAAATTTTATAATGGTTATTGTTCAGAATAATCAATCTAAAAGATCTTAAAACACTGTACATCATGAGGATTTGATATTTTTTTAAACAGTTTTTAGTTTTTTTTCCTTACTAAGGTCTAAGGACCAAGTAAAATGGTTTAGACGTACATTTTTTTACTCGGGTTATTGCGTAAAATCCCTGTTATTAAACATCTAACACCGTTTCATTCTATTTTCTATTTGACCTTTACATCTCTATCAAGTTATATATTTCTTAATACCAAACTGAACCCGAAACAAATAATTATCTGTCGCAAACAAAACAATAGCGTATCTTTCTTACTTTGGCAACAAACTATCTTTAATTAAGATTGTTACTGCGATTGCGAAATATGTTATAATGAGTTAGTATTCCAATAACATGACGGCTCCATTGATAGAAGTTTCCAAGTCATTTCCCATCCACTTCATTTATCTATATACTAATATATAAAGCTGAAGAGTTTGTTTGTTTGTTTGGTTGAACACGATGATCTCAGGAACTACAGGTTCGATTTGAAAAATTATTTCTGTGTTAGATAGCTCATTTATCGAGGGAGGCTATAGGCTATATATCATCACGCTAACACCAATAATTGTTAATGACGGCGCGACTTAAGTACGAGAGAAAAGTGGGTAAGTAAATGGATTTATACAATCAGAAATTTTATTAGTCACTGGTTTTTTATATTAGGTTCCACGTGGACGGAGTCGTGGGCACAGTTAGTCTATAATAAATACATACCCATAATCATTGGGAAATAGTCGTCCTCTCTAGTATTATTTATATAAAGTAAATACCATTTTAAAATCATCTCTTGCAAGTCCAGCTGAAAAAAAAATCAGCTTTAGATGTCATGGGACCTGTCACCTGATGTTAAGTGATCACCATCGTCCATAGACACTAACAACACCAGGGGAGTCGCAAGTGTATTGCCAGCCTGTCTTGGAGGAGAGGGGGAGTAAGGGAAGGGGGACAGGGGAGGGAAGGTGGTCCTCCGGGGCTCTCACTGACCGAACGAAACGCAACAATACAAGCACTGTTACTTCACAGCGGTTTTCTGTGAGATGCTGAAACCATTAATAGCTTCAGCGTAGCTCTATCACCTTGAACGTACGTAGCTGCTTATCGTGGGAACGTCGCACGGTCGAACAAACGGAAACGGGGTGCGGGTCGAGGTATAGGACGTGGGCCAGACTACGCAGCGGCACACATTGAATGCGGTGATTCATCGCGCTTTTTGCGTGTTGTTGAGTGAAAATCAGTTTTGCTTTTCTCGAGATAATTAGGCTAAATATTAAGCACCTATTTTTTTAATTGATTTAGAACCAGAAACGACTAATGATTGTCCTGTAAAAATATTGCTGGCGTCTAACCTAACACCCTATATATTGGACGGACGATCATTTCATGGACTATGTCAAGCAGATTTGACTGGGGAATAATTATTTGTTACAGGCTGAGTCATTACGTGAGTGGTGTTTGGAAATACGCCTCTGTACATTCAGTAAAAAAAGTTTCTTCTTGGTGCTTAATGTTTTTACCTTCTTAAGAACTTTGTAAGGGCCTAAATACTTATAAATCAAATACTTTGCAAAGATATACATAAACTACAGACTTGTTTTTGCATTTAAATTATAGGATATGAAAAATATACAAACATTTTCACTCGCATTGTATCCCAAATCTTTAAACGGATCCAAAGATTTCTCATAAAACGTTATGTTCGCCATAGATTTAAATATGTTTAATATATCTTTAGCTGCAATATAATTCGTTTCACGTGTTCTACTTATTAGTATTCACATATCTAATCTACGCGTTACATGTTACAGTAGATGGCGTGCGTATCGTAGTTACAAATATTTTTGGAAAAGTATTTCTGTAATGTACATGCCTACTTATAATTTTACATTTCTTTAATACATTTTTAAAAAACGCGTGCGGATCCGCGGGCTTCAACTAGTGTATAATAACCAAGGTGTTATACAATATGAACAATAAAACGCTAGCAACGTATAGGGTAAAATAATGCAAGGTTATGGATAAAAATAAAAGCCAAAACAAGAAAGACTAAAATCCCACCAAAACTGAAGTAATATTGAAGTTTTGGAGTTTTTGGCAGATCGTGGAATGTCATGTAGTGGATTTTATATTTTACTAGAGATCCCGGCTGACGTTGTCCCGCCCTAATTATCTTTTTTTTACCCATTATATACCAAAACTTTCCTCCTTTTATTTAAATCCATATTTTGTAATATTGGTGATGTTTTACGTAATATAGTTTGGTTATTTTGCACGAGTGAAGTGGATGGGAAATAATACGATAGAGCATGGATTTTGACTTGCCACAAAAACTACTTGGAAAGTTTTAACAAGAGAGTCACCAAGTTGCAACATTGAAATGATCACAAGAAGTCTGTAATATCATTACCTACTCGACAATGGCAGTAATAATCTACTAGAATATTGGTTGCCAAGAATAAAGCAAACAAAAAAATTGAAGTCCTGTGAGGTTGGCGCTATCTTCGTACAGTAATATAAATTTAAATATTATAATAAATTTTAAAAAGTATTAAGAAATCAGCTTGAGAAAAAATTAAATTGGATCCATTCCGCACTTTTGTATACTTTTTATAAACAGAGCCCGGGGCTTCCTCGGTTTTATATAATCACTAGCTGTGCCCAATACCTCGCTTGCGTAAACGTATTACGAAATTTTATTCTATTTTTAATAAAGCTTTTAAAATATTTTATGATTTATCTTAAACATAAATATTTATCGCTGGGCCTCTTAATACAGAATGCTTTTACTTAAACAAGTTCAATGATGTAAAATGTTAATACATTAAATTATTACTAACTTCTTCTCGCAGCTTCGCCCGCGTTATTGTAGATTTGACCTATCAACAACCAACAGTGTAATGAATAATATAATAACAATAATAAGAAGGAACATACTAGACTGAAAACCTACAACGCTTTATCACATCGATACAACTTACACTATTGTTAATAATAGAAAAATTAAATATGTAACATTAAATATTGATAAAGAAAAGTATATGAGAATGGGAAAATAATTTCATCTGTAAAATTAAAATTAACCTTTGGAAAAGAAAACAAGATGGCAAATATAATCCAATAAACTAAAAAAACTACTCAACAGATTCTCATGCGGTTATCACCAGTTAATAAAGTGATTCATGGGTAGGATTTAGGTATATAATTTGTGAAGGTTTTTTTTAATTATCAGTGCGAGACGACGTCCACCGGACCCGATAGTATATTTGTAAATTAATTTACATTTCCGAATTATATATGCTATGGTAAACACAAAGTTAAATAGGATAAAAGTATCATCTAAAAAAATATCTCTGTGATAAGTAATAATTTTAAAATAAAGGAACAGATAAGAAATCTTTGAAAAGAAAACTACGAGGTCAATTGTTTATATTGTTAACCACAAAGTCGTCTGCACTGTCAATAGTGTCTAAATATTAACCTTTTCATCTTAACATTGAGCAACATAATTAGTATTGAAAGAAAAATATTCCTCTTGCTTATTGAAAGTGAGTAGAAGCATTTTTTTTTAAATAAATAGGCAATAATACTTACAATTACAATATTATTTTAATAACATTCCGAGTGATCGTTAATATAAGTTTCTCTTAAAACAATTTTATGTTTCTACAACACTATCTACACATAAATTCCTAAATATATATTTTTTAATTTGCACACTTAACCAAAAAAAAAACACTAAATTATTTTAAAGAGCTAAGTACACATGTTTTGCAAGATCATTTCTCATTTTAAGATATAGAAAGTAATACTAAAATTAACTCATCCGAATATGAAAGAACTTTCAATCGTTTATGCAATTTTGTCAAATACTTTCTATAATTTAAACACCACTTTCTGTAGTTATACACATCGTAAAGGCTTTCTTAGGGTTCATTATAGTTTGAGTCGTTAGCTCACTCCTAGACATCCAGCGTGTTGTAACATCGACGACTGGTGAATGGAACTGCAAAACTACATTGCACAAACTAAAGTTTAATGCTATATTGGTATATGTGTGGATATATATGTATATGTGTACTTTTAAAAATATATTACACTCCACAGTTTTCATTTAATATCAGTATAGAAAATTTAAGCCGACGTATGTTTCATTATAGTAGAATTATGAAAACCGACTTTAAAACGATTTACTGTAAAAAAATACACCACAACGTCCTCGATAATTGTTAACTACTTAGTCTTCAAACTTCATAAATCTATATTTCAATCACTATACATTGTATATTCGATCTTGAGTTTCCTGCTGTATCTTCAAAATTAAATGAAGCCGTGACCCTCTTAAAATATCTACTTTCCAATATATAAAGAATTTTTCAAATAGGTTTGTAAATGACGAATTTTTAAGTGATAAATATAAAAAAATACAACCGAATAGATAACCTCGTCTTTTTTGAAGTCAATTAATAAATTTAACCTCGATAAATAAATAAAAACCTTTACAAATTGAAGGATGCTCTGTTTTCCTTCAAGCCCCGATATTTCCTTCAATATAGTTATGTGTAAGATAAACAACGTCTAATTCTCAATCCGCTTCTGAATACACAACGAGCGGTTAAATGACTATGAAATTAATAAGTATTTAAGTATTTGTTTATTGGATCTGTATTCTAATCATAAATGTATCCTTGTTACAGATAAACAATGGAGGATATTGGAATTGTATATAACAGCTCGTTGCTTCGTATGAGAGACATAACGTCGAGCGTTGCGCCATACGTTGA
Source organism: Antheraea pernyi (assembly GCA_015888305.1). Taxonomy (NCBI): domain Eukaryota; kingdom Metazoa; phylum Arthropoda; class Insecta; order Lepidoptera; family Saturniidae; genus Antheraea; species Antheraea pernyi. The sequence continues at coordinate 404,538 of MU159030.1, forward strand.
AGTACGAAATACGAGTGTCACAAATAGGGTTGCCAGTAACGCATACGAGTGGCGTTTTATTCTACCCCCTTACTGCTTAATATTCCTCCTCTCTATAACTGGGAATTGTCTCGTCATCGCCACGTTAGCGAATAATCGACGTATGCGGACAATCACAAACGTATATTTGTTAAATTTGGTGAGTATTGCAAATTTAATTATAACAATGCGTCTGATTTAAAAGGCAGTAGGTTACACTTTCTTCTGGAAAGGTACCGCTACCTCCGAATCTCGACGATCAGGTGTGGGATTTGCCATCAAAAATCACTTAACAAAGCGTTTAGAGGAGTACCCTGTACATATCTCAGACCGTGTTACCACACTGCGCCTTCACCTGGACAAAGACAACTACCTTAATGTCATCAGTGTCTATGCTCCAACGCTTGACAAGTCTGATGACATCAAGGATAAGTTCTATGAGGAAGTGACTCATTGCCTCCATAGCATAAACGCCAAAGAGCAGGTTTTATTGCTGGGCGATTTCAATGCCAGGGTTGGTCGGGACTATGAGGCTTGGCCTGGAGTTCTGGGTAGACATGGAGTTGGCAATATGAACAGCAATGGTCAGTTGCTGCTCAGTCTTTGTGCTCAATACGGACTGGCAATTACGAACACTATGTTTAGACTTGCCGCCAAGTACAAGACAACATGGATGCATCCAAGATCGAAGCATTGGCATTTCATTGACTATGCAATCGTGAGGCAAAAAGATATCAGCCAAGTGCAAGTCACCCGCGTTATGCGTGGTGCGCACTGTTGGTCTGATCACCGACTTATTGTCACTAAGCTACGAATCCGCCTCTATCACCCACGTAGATCTCCTATAAAAAAGCTTGCGTCTTTGAACGTGGATAAGCTAAAAGATCTTACGGTTAGGGTACCATCATGAAGATCAGATGGTCCGATAAAGTGCTAAATACTGAAGTTTTGCGACGAGCCAATGTTGGTGGCATTGAAGCCTATTTAATTCGTCGACAGCTTCGGTGGTGTGGTCATATATCGCGTATGGCGGAGGAAAGCGTGGCGAAGCGCATCTTTTACTCTGAACTGGAGGAGGGCAAGCGGAATCATGGGGGTCCCCTCCTCCGGTACAAGGATGTCCAAAAGCGGCACATGAAGAGATGCAATATAGAGCCCTCTTGTTGGGAACGTTTGACAGCACAACGGCCAGAATGGCGCAGAATGGTGAACAGCCAAGTACGCGAGTTCGAGGCTCAGCGTAAAGCTGACCTTGATACCAAACGCGACCAGTTAAAGGCTCGCCCTCCTGCTGCCATAACATATAATTATGAGCACGGCGTACTCACGTGCCCTCAATGTGCACGAAGTTTCGCCGCGAAGATAGGCTACATAAGCCATCTTCGAGCGCATCAGCGCCATTTCTAAGTTTAGGGGTCAAAGTGGTCGCCATGGCCGAAACCGGTCGGAACAATCATCATCATCATATCAATATACGGCGGTTAAAAAACGGTTATGGGAGCCTCCAGCGTATATTGATATACGGCGGCAAGCACCTCCACCGCCAGCTCCCAGGGATGGGAGGCGGCCAGCACCATGGCCACCGTTGAGGACACCGTGCGGTATCCTCGTATCGCCCTCACCGCCACGGTACGCTGCGCGGCTCGCAGCGAGCGTGTGTTGGTAGCGCTGAAAGCGTTGACCCACAACGGTGCCCCGTAGGCGGCCATGAACCTGATGACCTCCATATAGAGGCAGCGGCAGCCAGCACTCGGCCACTTTGTGTTGGGGAGGAGTCGTCCGAGCACCGCTGCCGCCTTGATTAAGCGTGGTCCGTGCCCCTTAAAGTGGGGCTCGAACTACCAGCGTCTGTCCAGGGTGAGGCCCAGATACTTTAGGTGGCCCTCCCCGAGGCCAATAGAATATTAGGGCCTCAGTCTTATCGAGGGCCACCTCGAGGCCTAGTCTTCTGATGCGCCCGACCACGAGCATGACGGCTTCCGTGGTCAGGCGCATCAATTCACTTAATTCCTCCCCCGGGCTACGACTAGGGTGTCTTCCGCGTAACAAATGAAGCGCGCTCCCGTAGGGAGCGCGCCGCGGAGCACCCAGTCATAGCCCATGTTTCACAGCAGCGGGCCCAAGACCGACCCCTGTGGAACCCCGCACGCCGTATGGCGCCGGACCATTTCCACGAAGGCGACCTCTCTCCCGTCCAGGTACGCTTCCAACAGCCGCCGCAGGTTTGGGGGTGCTCCGAAAAAGCGGAACGCCTCCCGTATGACACCATGCGGCAGACTATTGAAGGCGTTGGCGATGCCCAAGGACACCGCCAATACTCTTTCGCCCTGAGAGGTCGCCTCCGTGGAGACCTGTTTGAGGAGGGTCAGGGCGTCCAACGTGGAACGCCTTGACCGGAAGCCGAACTGCGTGTCCGACACGTTCGGCCTCACTTCCTTAAGATGCCAGACGACCCGTCAGGCAACGATCCTCTCGAACGCCTTCCCGGTATCGTCCAGCAAAACTAGGGGCCGGTACGCGGACGCGCAGTCCGGCGGTGTCCGGGTCAACGCCGCACTGATGGCATACGGAGGTCGGCTCCCTGCGTGCTAACCGGTGCAGGTACCAACCAAAGCACCCGTGCCCGGTCAGCACCTGCACTAGACGGAACGTCAGGAAGCCCCATCCTCAATTCGCGACCTATTTGAGCTAACCTAAACTTAGCTAACTATTCATACATATATGAGTTGTTGAAACATATATGTGTACCAAACATACAACAATGTTCCTTTCATGCCACCTCTCCCGTATGTTCGGAAAAGTTTAGACACCTATCGCTTACTTATTTATCTCAAACTATGAACAAACAATTTAATTATAATAATTTATCTTAGTTTTTGGTATTTTTAATGCCCATTGCCCCTCAATTGTTCCCCCATAGCTACGGCCGCGAGTACCGTTCTATACGCACGTACATAGACCTACCTACGTACATCTGTTCCTACGTATCTGTTCGCGACAATTTATTGTCGTATTTAATATTAGTGTATTAGTAGTAATATTGCTAATATAGTTATAATTAATAGATAGTTTTGTCCCCAAATAAATAAGTGAGACGTATGCTCATCTCGCTTTCTTTTTGGAAGTTGCACTTCTACCGTTTGTGAACTACATACAATTCTTGACGTGATAACGTCTTATAAATCACGTTCCACCTGAGCGCTCGGTGCAAGGGAGAGCGCGGAACTAGTGATAGAGAGGCGCGATCGGCCTAAACGTTCGGCTTGTATAGCATCTATCTCTCATCCACTCCATCGGCTGGTGCGTCCGAGTCTTTATAACGTAAAATTATCGTCCGTAAACCGACTTTATAGACAACCATTTTTTTTTATGTGACATTTTTATAACATAAAAAAAATCTATAAGTTTACAATTCTGATATTAGTATCTAACATCCGTCGCATTATTTCGAAATATTAAAACCGACACACTTTAGAAATGTTACTAGTGGTTCTAAAGTCTACGAATATCATATACCTTACCATAGGAGAGTAACTTTTGCTCTTGTTATATTTTCTTATCCCTTTATCAGCTTATTTCTTTTATATGCTATTAGGTTACTCGGGAAAGTTTGCCTGACGTACACTGGTTTACGAAGTGAAGCGTTAAAAATAGTTCAGTAGAGTTATAATTAATTTAATGGGAGTGCTTTTGTATAACAAAAGAGTTATGTTTCCAACATGGCAATACAATGGCGTACTCAACAACGGTAGTGCTTACTATTTAGTTATCAAACAAAAGATCTAATTAATATTATAAATAAGGAAATTTGTTAGAATTAAAGAAAGTTTACTAAAGGAAGTTACTCTTTCAAGCAAAAACTACGGAACGAATCTTGATGAAACTCTACCGTAAGCATTAGAATAATATACGAGTATATGTTTAAATTGGCCAAATTATAACGATAAGAGTAACTTGAAAAAAATCTGCCAACTACTCTCTCAGCGTTTGCCTTAACGTCTCACTACTACTTACATACTACTTACTTCCTGCTTACTTACTACTTACTTACTACTTACTTACTCACTACTTACTTACTCACTTCTTACTTACTCACTTCTTACTCACTACTTACTACTCAACCAATCACCGTGAAATTTTGCACACGTTCCCAGGTCTTCGGTAAAGCATATAAGGTTACCTTTCACCAAGAAAAAAAATGTGAACAGTCGCGGGACGCTTGGTAGATGTGAAACATCGGAATTATTTTGTACAAGTAATATGCGTAAAAAGATAGTTTACGACAGGAAATAAATATGACATAATCAAAAATAAAATATTGATTACTATTCATTAAATACACAAATTTAAAATCCAAAATGATAAAGCGTGACGACATATGACGTGGCGACGCGCCGCCACGCCAACAGTTGGTCTGACCCGCCGCTATAGATATTTCACATCAAAAAGTTACTGTTCCTGAGGTATATAACAAATTTACATCAACTCGAGCGAAACCGCGAATAAAAGCTAGTGATTTATTACAAGTACATACGAAGTCGAAAACGGCCGCTAGCGTTTAATATTTGACATCAATTTATCTCACATTTAACGCGAAAGTTAGCAATTCTAAATTGCCCGTATTTTACTTCAAGTAAGGGATATAGAAGCTTTGCACGAATTCGATAACATACAAATTAACATGTTCGTAAAATGCGTCATCCATCAAGAGCCAGTGGGGTGGATTAATGGATTAAAGCCGTAATCTTTAATGTAAGACGTACGTACTTACGCTTTCGAGTTATTATGTGAAATATATCAAATAAGCAATCCTAGTACTGTAATTACGCAATATTGAGAGTGTTAGGTTTGAGTTTTTACTATTATAAGGTGTTTTTTTTAATATTGATAGAAATAGAAACAATTATTGATTATTAAAAATAAAGGGAACCGGCCAATTTAGATATAAACTGTTAAGAATAAACTCGAACAATTTATCACTGTTTAAATAACCGACACGAGTTCGGACATAACCACCGCACGGTACGATGACGCTCCTTATATAGGCCGTCGCAGTATAACTACCCAACATTTCATTTATTTCCAAAAATATATATATTATTGGAGGCAAATGAACAGACGAGCCACCTGATGGTAAGTGGTCACCGTCGTCCATAGGCACTAGCAACACCAGGAGAGTCGCACGTGCGTTACCAGCCTGTTTTTGGGGTAGTCGGGGGAGGAGGGAGGGAGCAGAGGAGGAGAGGTAGGTCTCCTGCGCTCTCACTGACCGAACGAAACGCAACAATGTAAGCACTGTTACTTCACGTCGGTTTTCTGTGAGAGGGTGGTAGTACCCCGAGCGAGCCGACCCATTCATGCTGAAACCAGTAATAGCTTCAACGTGGATCTACCACTACAAAGGTCTAAGCTATTCATATTTCTTTTTGAAGTGGAAACTTTTGTAGGCTCTTTTAGCGGTATTTTTAGCATGAGATGAGTTTATAATTTCGCGTCATGACATGCTAGTAAACATGACGGGTCGTATTACGCTTGCCACGGCTTGCGTCAGACTAGAGACGCGTAGTATAGAGTGTACATCTAATATTTATGTTTTGTATTGTGATTGTGCAGTGTATCATAGGTTTCATTATATAATAAACTGTATAAAAATGTATAAAATCATTGTTCGGAGTGCCAATAGATGTGAAAACCAAACTAATGTTAATAATTGCAATAAAATAAATTATGAAATTAAACAGTGCAGACTAACAATAATTTAAAAATTGTAAAGGAAACACAGTTATTCCGTTGTATTTAATTTTCACTTCTGTTGGCAATCCTTATGGACTAATTTGACTTTTTTTTAAATAACACAGATCTACTTTGCGAGCTCGGGACATGCCACTATGATGTATCTTATACATGGTGTATGGTGATTTCGAAATCATGAAAAGTCCATTTATATTACAACTAGATTTTGCTCGCGGTTTCACTCACATTAATTTGTTTCTTTTAACCCTAACTTGCATGCAAAATGTCATGATGAACGGTTGAGCAGTTAAAGAGTAACAAACAAACAGACCCCCTTTCGTATTTATGGTATTAAATAAGGTAATAAGTAAGTAATATTTTATATGCATTTATTTTTCTATTATAGTTTTCATATTTTATATTTTTATAATGGTTTATTATATTACTATTACTGAGAAAACACTGAAACCACGAATCCTGAAAAAAAAACAGAAAATGCAGTCCTCGGGAAGTGTTGGCTAGTTTTCTGTTACATAAAAATGGCAATATTTCAAGCAAACCATTATCTTGAAGAACTTCGTTTTTAACCGGAACAAAAAATTGTAAGGCTAAAAGAGCACATCAGACTTCGTAACTATATAATAATAATCATAAATACAGTGGTACAACAAAATAATCCCAAGGAGGGTTGATGTCAGGCAGGCGGCCGATCGTAAAAATTAAGACAAATCATATACCACAGCATGACAAACATGTTGTACCGACCCTACTTATGTGGGATAAGGGTAAGAAGAAGAAGTAGGTATTAAATAAGGATGTTTTTCGTTCAGTAACTCTACATAACTGTTTACCTTCCAAAGTCTTCGCGACTCAATATTTATACTTGTACAACAACAACAAAACAAAAATTACAAATATTAATACACGTGGGACGTCACGACGTCTCAAAACCCGTACGAGAATGTGTTGCATCCGAGGCGAAAGTAATGTAGGCAAAGCGACCCTTTTTTTACAATATTTTTTGTTACTGATTAGTGTCACAGGCCAACATTCCTTAACAACACTATTACATCATTTTTACCTACTGTAGTCTGATTATATGAAAGAAATGTTGAGGCAGTCATAAGGGCTGCCGATAGAAGTGAAAACGCAAAACAATGAAATAACTGTTCTCTTTTGAATTTTTAAATTAATTATAGTATGAATGACAATATTGTAATTTTAGAATTTGTTTATTGAAATTATTAACATTAGTGAGGATTGCATACTCGGAGCAATAATTATATACATTTTTATAAAGTCTATTAATAAATCAAGCGTGTGATGAGCTGCAAAATATCAATATTTTATGTACACGGGTCGCTATACCACGCGTCGCTAGCCTGACGCAAGCCGCGCAAGCACGATACGCTCGGTCACGCTTACTAGCATGTCATGAGCGAAATTATAAAATTATCTTCTTTTTTTTTTTAACATGGGGAAATCCCTTATGGATACACCACCCTCCCGGGGGAGAGGGTGGGTTATGTCCGACTCGCACAAACTAAAACCCCACGGTGTACCGACAGACCGTTTTGTGGGGGTGGCAAGGGATCGAACAAGCTAATCAACCTTGTAGAGCCGCCCCCACGGTCCGCCCGGCGGAAGGTGGCCGCCGGGCTCCTACCTATACACAGGACACAGGATACAGGAGGGACAGACCGGGTTTAAAATTATCTCCTGCCAAAAATACTGTACGCGCATACGGAAAGTTTCTTTTCTAAAAAAATCACTCTTTATACTATAGTTGGTCTGACGTGTAAGAAATCTTGCTTTATAAAGCCCAAAACAAACGAAACTTTGTAGTTAACCAGTTTCCTTTGCGGCAACAGAACTGTTTAACTTCAGAGTCTTAACCAAAGAGAAAATAAACAGCGTTTTCTACAGTCAATATTACCACTGTACTAAAACTATAAACAAAATGCAGCCGTACGTAATTCTGAATAAACCATTCCGTTTGAGGTTGTTTACTGTTATGTTAGCTATAGGGTTGCCAGTTTTTTTAACGTAGTGCCAGTTGTTTTTATGATATTTAAAAATATAAGGCACATGAAATAATGAAGCGATGATGGGTCGCTATACGTCGATAGATGTTGACTCGAATTCTAGCAACTGATTCGGAGCTATGGGTGGAAGGAAATATTGGTAGAGCCACGCTGAAGCTATTACTGGTTTCAGCATGAATGGGTCGGCTCGCCCGGGGTAGTACCACCCTCTCACAGAAGACCGACGTGAAGTAACATTGCTTGTATTGTTGCGTTTCGTTCGGTCAGTGAGAGCGCCGGAGAGAACCATTTTCCCCTTCTGAGCTGAGAAGTATAAACTCTTATTAAAGTAGGAGAACTAGCGGAACTATAAAGTACTCACCAAAGGCGGAAGACAGCTATTCCTGTTGCGGTGGTGAGGCGGGTGTACTTTATAAGCAGAGCGATGCGGTAACACAATAGCGCTTGTACGAGTTGTACTGCAACCACGAACGATAACATACTCGGAGTGCGAGTACAGAACTGCGACTGACTGTTTTCATTCACTAGGTTGTGTGGATAGTTGTTTCACGCAAAAAATACTGTCGTACTGTACGGATTTTGATAAAACTGTACATGAGTATAGTTTATACATTAGATTAATATACACCAGGATACCATGACCACAATACCACATCACCACTCCATTTTTCACATTATATAAAATCTCGGAACCCATATCAAGAGACAGAAAGCTGGAGCAAATAAAAATTACTTATTTTATTTATTATATTTTATTATATTTTATGACCTAATCTAAGCACTTACATATTTATGAAGTTTTGTCCCCTTCTCGGCTGCAGCCCTAATCCATATGTATCCATTCCTTTCTGGTCTTTGTTAAATCTATCCAACCTATGTTTTTCTTTTGTTTGTCGTTAAGCGGTCCTGAGTGTGCCTCTTCATAATATGGGTCTTTTTACCTTCTATTACACTTTTACACTATAGAAGTGAAGCTTTTGTACTACATGGAAACATTTTAATAAAGAAATAGAACAAAAAGCCAACGTCACGCGATAATCCCAGGCGGTCACCAATCCAAGTACTGACCGCGCACAATGTTGCTTAACTTCGGTGATCGGGCGAGGACCGGTGTTTTCAACACTTAACCCGACACAGCGTTTACCCCCACCACTTTCGTCACACAAAAAGGTTACCGATCAAAATTTAAAGCCCTCCCATAAGAAGTTTGTTAAAAGGGCACTGAAAGAATAAAAAAATGTACCTATATGAAATACACACAGAACAGATCAACACATATAGAGAGACGTAATTAGTCTAATATGTCTTTGTCTCAGTACTAGATTCAAGGCTTAGAAGCATAATTAATGCACTGCTGATATTCTGGCTTAATCCTCACCTACAACGTCAAAGTCGGGTTATTTGTACTTGAGACAAGATTATCCAAAATAATAATGATAGCAACTATTAATACAACGAAATATTATTCTTAAAGTATAGTATGTAGATCAATTAAGTCGGAAATCCAATTAGTCTATACTAATATTATAAAGAGGTAAAGTTTGTGAGTTTGTGACGTTGCAGGAGGTAATCTCAGGAACTATCGGTCGGATTTGGAAATTCTTTCAGTTTTATATAGCTCATTTATCGGGGAATGTTATAAGTTATATATCATAACGCTAAGACCCATAGGAGCGGAGCAGCAATGAATAATGTTGCAAAATCGTGGTATTTTTTCCTTTTCAGAGCTTCCGCTGCGGCTTAGTCCAAAATAACCATTCCACGCTTACGAAGTCGCGGGCAGAAGCTTTTAACTAATTATATTATCTATACTAATATCATAAAGAGGTAAAGTTTGTGTGGTTGTAGGGGGTAATATCTGGGGAGTCGGAGAAAAAATGGTCGAACGAAAACGTTTCTTACGAACGATGCCTTAACGATGAGAGATATATGATTGAGTTCTAGAAAAACGTTGTAGCTTGATAATGTCTATTACCGCCCAACGAAGTGGGCACGGGTCAGGACCGGAGGGAGGAGGCGGCGATTTGCCCTTCTCCTCCCACCACCATAGCCGGACCTGAGGGGGTGGGCCGGGGGGCCCATCTCCTCATTGCACGGGTCCGGTGGGCGAGGAAAGGCAGCTGGTGTGTACCCAGCCTGTCTCCCTATTAGGATGGAGCCCGGCGGCCACCTACCGCCGGGCGGACTGCTGGGGCGGCTATCTAAGGGGAATAGCTTAGTTCGATCCCTTGCCGCCCCAACAATACGGTCGGACGGTACACCGTGGGGTTTTAGTCTGTGCGAGTCGGACATAACCCATCCTCTCCCCCGAGAGGGTGGCGTATCCATAAGGGATTTCCCCACGTAAATAAAAAAAAAAAAGGGCACGGGTCAGCTAGTGTACTAATATTTTAAAACAAAAACAGTTTTATGTTAACTCTTAAATAGGTTGAATATAATGGGCGATTTCAACTACATAAGATCATGAAAGACACGTTTATTAATTCAAAAAATATTAGTATACTGTTATTATATTATTTTATTCCGTATAATAAATAATCTTTGCATAATACTTATTTTATCTTCAACCACTTTCTTTTATTCTAGGAAATATATCTAAGTTAAAATTTAAAGCGCCAAAACGTAATGTATTGTCTATAATTTATCAGTTTAATATAAATTGGATCAACACTATGGATTTTTACAATTTCTTTCGCTTAATGATATAATTTAGGAGAGTTCCTGAGATATTACAAGTTGTTGAGGCTAGTTACACGGCTAGACTAGACTATCTAGTCTATATTACCACTATGCGATACTAAGCTTTGTTTCATTCTTATAAGGTTCATATTACAATATAATGAGGCCGCTTTCAGGAAAGGTTTATAGCGTATTAAAATCATAAAAAATGTCATATATATTGAAGATTACAAAACTAATTTGCATATCAATGTATAAGAAAATATGTATATTGTCTTCGCGGACTATCTAGGCCACATATCTTTATCCTTTCTCATAGGGTTAAGCAATTATTATAATATTGTAATAAAAGTAATAAAAAAGAAACTACTGCGAAATCCGAATGAAAAGACTGTACTTTAGACATAGAGATAAAATCTATAGCCAATGGCCGTTGTCATGCCAACCTGCAAGGCATTCGTCAACTGAATATACACTGAATGATTTACCTTAAACTAGCTGGCCCGGCGGAAGTTTTCCCACCCTGATAATAAAAAAAACTCAACAAATATATCTAAATCTTCCTCATTAATCACTTTATCTAATGGTGAAAACAGCATCGAAATCCGTTCAATAGTTTTTGAGTTTACCGCAAACTGACAGACAGATGTGGACTTTGCTTTATAATATATACTGATGTGCCTTTATTGCAAATCCTATTCTTGATTTACGGATAACCTGAATGTTGTTTTCTTCTCTAACATTCACATGAAGCGTTGATGGCTTAGTGATTAGCGTATTCACACACTAAGTCAGTTGATGTAGGTTTGAATCCTTGGGGATGAACTGTAGCTTTCAGTGAAGGTAAAGATCGTGATGAATCGACTGCTTAGTAGTATGGCTTTTTCTAAGCTAGCTGGCTACGGCGTAGTCCGGTGAAGCTGTTAAAACCTTGCTCGGTCAATAGCGTAGTCAGTTCGAAAAAAAAACTGGCTACGGCCTTCAAGTTAAAAATCTGTCACCAAGAAACGTTTAGATATATTCTAGTAGTTCCACTTGACAGTCAAGCCACCTCTAGGTTCAGTCTATCTTAGACCACACCGTCATTTAACATCAAATGAAATTGTTGTCAAAAGCTCAAACCTGTAAAACATATGTAGTTTTTATTTTAATAAAAAAAAGTGACAACCCTAAACACTAGTGCCCAGTTTCTTCGACTAACTTTATTACATATCGTAAAGATGCTTTTAAAATACACGGATAATATATAATAGAATTTTGACATGGAACAATTCTGGGAGAAGGACACGATTTTTTACAAGATGTACAAGTCCTTTGTAAATTAGTCTGGGTGAAGTCATAATAAATAAAAAGTTCAGAAGCAAGTCATGTCACAACCGATTATATACAACATAATCCAGATGCAAGCAAGACCTTTATAAAATGCAAAATATACATGAGAGAATATTTTAACAATACCTGAAATTAATATAAGAAATTTGAATTGTCGTGGCCTTTTTATACACGTAGAGAGAATTGCCGAAAAAACACTAATAGATTAAAAACCCTTTAACAGTAACAAAACAAGTGCAAGTAGTTACCAAATGTAATTAGAACAATTGAATGGAAGGCCGTAATATTCTTCAAATATTGTAAAGAAGAAAATACACAATACAAGTTAAGTTATACACAGTTTAGGCTCATTGTTTACCATTGTTTTCTCTCCAAATATTATAACAGTGGCTTTTAATGTTGGCAAACCAGTTTATAAAGTTTGTTTTAAAATAAGAAACTGGTTTATTGTTTAATTGTTTTATAACTTTTGCTATAATTTTAATAAAACGTACAACAAGTATTATATAGACTTTGAAATGTTATTTTTAAACTTAATAACGACAGTACAATAGGCAACGCCATCTAGTTATTATTATATCTTTTAGTTTAACAGTACTTTCAAATAGGGAGCGCTAATACGACATTTAAACTGTAATTCATTGTATTTAATTTTGTTTTTCTATCATTTGGACTTGGTTCAAAATTTTATAAATAAGTAAGTAAAAATAAGTTAAATCCAGATTTAACCGTTCCTAATATTTTACGTTATTTGTCAAGATCTTCAAATTTTGTACATTTAAAATATGTAAATACTTTTTTGTAAATTAAAAATATATAAAACTGGAAATGTTAAAATATTAAACACGTTATATGAACGATTCAATTTGGATTTAACTCATTTTGAAATGACATGAATTGCACAATTGTATGAATGCGTTAAATGATTAATGTTAATGTTATCTTCGTATCATACTGACTACATTTACATAGCTCCGAAAGTTAGAAGTGCTATATTTACCCACAAATTTAAAATAATAAACCTGAATTATTCTTCATACACGTTTGCTTACTCCTTATTTATTTTTGCACGCTTGCAATCACGTTAAAGTAGGCCTTTTTTGCCACTTATCTTTTGGGTGCACGCTAATTTTCGAAAGTTGTAATTCCATACTTTTTTGTGTCCCAAAAAGTGCAAAAACAAAACACCTTGTTACTTTGAGTACTTGTGACATACAATGTTCTAAATTCTCAGATCGAAAACTAACGAAAATCACGAGATATTATTTATAGTTTTAGGTTGATTCCTATACATTTAAAACGATTTTATTAAATTTACTCTTAAACTATAAACAGTGCATTTATGTTTTTCTAATGTTATACATTAGATAAATCGGATAGCGTTATATTTTTTGTAAGATAACCACTTTAATATTTTTAGCGTCCTACGTCCGACCTCTACAGAGACAAACGACTGTGCGACGCGGTAACTGTTCGGAAAGATAGATTACATGTTGTATTTGGATAACTTTGACCTATTAAAAATTTTTTTTTTTTTTGTAAAGGCTGCAAAAATTAATTTTCTTTTGCTTGTCTTTAATTTTTTCAATTTTTATGGCAATTTTTAGATATTTTCGAAATTTTCTTTAATGGCACTGCGTGCCTTACCAAACGCCCTGGTTGTGCCAATATAAATTAAATAATAAAAACAAACAAGAATACCGCTACTTGCGTCATCTAGTTCACATACACATTGAGTGGGCTTTATTTGATTATGATACATTTCTCTTTTATTGACTTGAGGCTTTTTCTTGGTAGAAAAAGATTTATATCAGATATGCATATTTAAAAAGGTTTGTAGAATAACCTCTCGCACGGTCGTTTATTATTATAACTAGCATTATAATAATAATATTTTTAATGTTCCGAGTAAATGTGTACATAATTTAAAATAACATATCTGCACTAGTTATAACAGATATCACTATTTCTTATAATAAATACTATAACAATATTAACTCAAACACATCTAATAATAAAAATTTAATAGGTGGTTAAATTTCAAATGTGTGAATATGTGAGACAATACCGTGTGAGTCAGTTGTGAGTTATGTGTTAATAATGAGTGTATTGTGTCTACTGACGTGACTGACGACACGATTATTAGGTTTATCCATCGGGCCGTGGATGTTACGGCGCGAGATATATAAAATCTGTAGTTAAAGCATACATTACCTACATGATATTTTAACAAAACAAATGGCATGATAACGCACACATACGTAAAGAAATATTGTAACGCCACACTGTCTTAGATAAAATGTGGAAGTGAATGTGGATATAACTCTAACATCTCACGGTTTTCGCAACGGATACCGAAATAACTGTAATATCATGACATAATTGTTTTCCAATTTACTTGACCCTTATAGTTATATTTGGGTAATTTAAACAATACCATTATAACAAGTTTTAGTCGAATATATTTATAAGCTATATTATTGTAATTATATCGAAATTCAATCAGTTGTTTTTGCGTGAAGTCTATTATTATATTTGTAGGATTATTAATAACTAGCTGACCCGTGCCCACTTCGTTGGGAGGTAAATATTGATAAAAAAACTACTTTTTGTAATTTAAATATAAAAGTTAGACATGTACTGTCGGTAACTTTTTGTAGGCATTATCAAGCTCTATAACTTTTCTTTGGAACTCAATCATATCTCTCTCATCATTAAGGCAGCGTTCGTAAGAAACGTTTTCGTTCTAACGTTTTTTCTCCGACTTACTTTGCAAATCCGACTACGAAAAAAAAGCTTTTTCATTTTTCGGCTTGGTATATAGCCTATGAGACTCACAAATAACGTGGCTTTCTATTGGTAGAAGAAATTGAAAATCGGTTTAATAGATCCAGATATTACCCCCTACAACGTCACAAACTCAGAAACTTTACCTTTTTTTTTTCGAACTGATTGCGCTATTGGCCCGGCAAGGCCTTAACAGCTTCACCGAACTACTAAAGCAAGCGCTTAACGAACTCAGCCGATGATAACTAGCTCAAGGATGCACGGCACACCTCGGCTTGGGTTGTTGCCAGATTCATGCAATTCGCGACCTAACTGACAAACTTCACCTCTTTATAATATTACTAGCGGCCCGTCCCGGCTTCGCACGGGTGAACAATTGTTTTAAACATTTGGGTTAAAAATATGTGGATTGGCTAAAACTGATCATAGTCTTGAAAATCTTGTACACACGATCCAACCCAGAATCGAAAATCTCACAGAAAGAAATGTCTTCTGTTCGAGGATGGATGATTGTGCTAACCTAACAAAATGATAAGATGAAAAAAACTACCCGGTGAATTCAACTGTTTTGGTTCAAGATAGCTTAGCGGGATCTACTCTTTACTGTATCTGGCAAATTAACTCACGGTTAAGCTAAACACTGGTGAAACACGACATAATAAACACGCTATTTTTCAAAAAATGATCGGATTATTAATTGGTTCTTTCTAGATGCGCAGCACATACCATTTGTTTCATCACTCCATTTTTTAGCATAACATTTGGTACAAATCTTATTGATTCCCAATTTGGATGTTGTTCTGATGAACATAATCAATTTGTGGATTTTAACTGAATGCCGACCTATTACTATGAGGTAAAATTATATTGCGCGAATAGGCCGCGCGGTTACCTACGCTATAGATGTGTGCGCCCCTCTCCTGTGACCCACATCTCCGACGACCTCAGAGAACAGAAGCTCCCTGTTCGCGAGGTACATCGCATGCGCTTTCCGTGCACCAAGGCCCCATACGACATGGTATTAGTCATTCTCTATCGCACCCATCAAGGAAAAGCGATATTCAATATCACGACCCTCTGCGGTCTCTCCGGCGTTATCGTCGAGCCGCCGCGTAAAACGTCCGTACCGTGTTTGCGCTCACGCACGCGTGTATCCCTCCCTCGTGCCGCCGCGAAGGAAGGTCCCCTCTTTTGTCCCTGCACACATCGCGGCTCTTCAGTAATATCTCGAGCCGAGGTCGTCCCCGAATAGAGGCCCCGAGATGTTACTATCGCGATACAGTGACTCACCTACTCACTTGTACTCACTCATGAGATCACCTCTCACACACGTGCACATATATAGACATGGTGGAAGGGTTTTGTTTTTTTTCCCTTATCGAACAGAATCGAATAGTTTAGTTCGTTCCATTTCTGATTTCTGATCATGCAATTTTTATTGTATGATTCACAAACGAATATATGTATGAATAGCTTAGCAAGGTCAGTTCGGGTTTCTCAGGTAACATCCTCAGACAGAGTGTACTGCGCAGTATCTTCGTCAGCGCCGCACTCGTGACAGGCGGCGGTCGGCTCCCTGCGAGCGATCCGGTGCAGGTACCACCCGAAACAACCGTGTCCGGTGAGTACCTGCACCAGTCGGAACGTCAGGGAGCCCCACTTTCTCCCTATCCAATCCCGCAGGACCTAGCGGACGGCATCTACCGTATACGTCCCGAATCGCGCGTCCGCCAGGTCCTGCATCCATCTCTCGACGGTGTCTTCCCTCAGACGCCATCACTCCCCCTCTACCTCCCAGGGAGCCGGAGGCTCCCCATTTCGTTTCCTCGCCACCGTGAATCCGTACACGGCGGCGAGAAATTCTGCCTCTAGCTTCCAGGGCAGGGAGCCGGCAAGCGTGAATGCCGCCGCCGAGGACACCCTGCGGTATGCCCGGATCGCCCTCAGTGCCACCAAGTTGTGAAGACCTTGCAAAGTTATTTATCGTGCCAACCAAACCGAAAACACACATATTCATATGTTTTAATTCATTTGGTTGATTTGATAAACTATTTATTTTCCGCTTTTTAGTGCCTTATGGGTTTTTGATTGATATTGAAGTCGGTTAATACTTTTTTTTGAAAATTTACTTTTATGGCAATATTTTTCATACCTTGGATTACATTATTCAAATTTTAGTAGGGATCCCGATTTTTTTCTATAAAAAAATGTAACCTATGTTACTCAGGGATAATGTAACTTTCTAATTATGAACGAATTATAGAAATCGGTCTAGTAGTTTTTGAGTTTATTCGGTATAAACATACAAAAATTCAAAAATACAAAAATACAACGTTTCCTCTTTATAATATTAGTGTAGACTAGTCTCTGCCCGCGACTGTGGAATATTTACTTTGGGCTAACGCTAACACGTAGCGGAAGCTCTAAAGAGGAAAAAAACCGATTTCAAAACATTCTTCATAGGTGCTCCGCTCATATTGCTCTTAGGGTGAAAATATAGCCTATAAACCTTCCTCGATAAATGAACTATATAACAATGAAATAATTTTTCAAATCGGACCAGTAGTTCCTGAGATTAAACCCTACATCGTCACAAACTCACGAACTTACAACGTCACAAACTCACAAACTTTACCTCTTTATAATATTAGTATAGATTATAAATATTATATTTCAATGTTCCAAGTCAATATGTACATAGTTTACAGTAATATTGGTGTATGCACTGTTTACAAACCGTATCGCAGATATTACAATTTCTATCTAATAAATGAAAACTTAAGTTAACTGAATATGTGAGACTATTGTGTGACACGGTATTCCGAGTGAGGAAATTTTATGATGATTTTATGATATGAAATTTTATGATTTAAGATAATAATGCATTGTTTTTTAAATAAACATTTATGTTTAGCTCTACCGAAATTATAATTTAAATTGTGGATTTAATAGTTTTTCAGTATTTGTGTGACTTTGTGAATGTAACCATTGGAAAGTGGGATTTTTAATAGAACATCTGTTGTATTCATTAATATCTAGTATTTAATTTGCTTTATATACATACATATAGATATTATAGATAGATATATATATAAGACCTAGATACAGAATTAACAAATATGTTAAGCATGCGACATTCCATCCCCTGTGTGTTTGAAATTCGCGACCTCTTTGCTAAATAATAAATGATGCTTATAACCCTTTATACGTTATATTCTGTTCTCATATTTACATTATATTAATATACATCTCGTTACATGAAATATTAATTCATACTGCTTATCTTGTGGCGTCCTCAAAGTATACAAATCAAGTACTTACCGAATATTTAAAATCTTTTAGCGATTAACAATCGTTTTTTTAAGCTCAGGTTATTTCATATCCATATCGACTTTTTTTTATGGTTAAAGATTTTTAATATTCATAGCGGGCCTGGTGGACGTTAACTCGTCCTGAATATTAAAAAAAAAACATTCATACATTATATACCTTCCTCATTAATCACTTTATCTACTGGTGAAAACCGCATGAAAATCCGTTTAGTAGTTTTTCAGTTTATCGCGAACAGACAGACAAACGTAGCACAGGATTTTGTTTTATAATACGTAGTGATAACTTATTTCTTTGTTGTATTACTTAATAGCTTTTAGCATTTGACCACAATCTTGGTGGTAGAGCCACGCTGTAGCTATTACTAGTTTCAGCATGAAGAGGTTGGCTCACCCGGGGTAGTACCACCCTCTCACAGAACACCGACGTGAAGTAACAATACTTGCATTGTTGCATTTCGTTCGGTCAGTAAGAGCGCCGGAGGCCCACCTCCTTTCGCTTACGCTCCCTGGTGTTGCTAGTGTCTATGGACGGTGGTGGTCACTTAACATCAGGTGACCCAACAGTTCGTTTGCCTTCTTTTGACATAAAAAAAAAATCTCACCTGGTGATACTTACAAGTAATAACAATAATCGACATTGCCAATCATTTAATTTGTAATTTAAAAATATTGAAACAATTAATCGAAATATAAATTATACGTAAATGCCAACTTTCATGAAGATCGGTTGAGTAGTTTCGGAGTTAATCGTGTTACAAACATCATGACACTGGATTTTTATATATTTAGAAGTCGTAGACTATATAGTATCATCCTAGAATCTTTAGAAACGAAACAATTACTCTACAAAATGTAAGTAAGTACGCTAAACGGAGGTAATAAGACCGGCGGGCGAGCTGTGTGGCCTGGTGCGAGAAATTGGTTTACGGGCTGAAAAATTAAATACGAGGGCCATAACTAACTCTGATATAAATAGTTTATGATTTTTCAATAACAAAACTACCAACAGACTTTTACCCCGACCGGCGAGTAATTTGAATGGATTATAGATTTCTTGGTGCCGTCATTTTATCGTGGTGTAATGAAAAAAACTACAATAAAGTATGAACCGAACGACGTCATAGTACAGTGGTGGCCAATATTCTTGATAGTCCGAGCCATTTTTCAAAATTTGAAAAATTTCGCGATCATCTATTAAATACGTATTTAAAAGGTATTAATTTTTTTTATAGTAACTATATTTTTTCTGTACATGTAAATAAAACTTGGTCGGTTACATCACTATTTATGTTCGTCCGCGTAATTTTCGGTGAGTCATATTATTCTTAACTTGGACGGAAATGAAATTTGTTACAACGTGTTGCACTTAGTCTTTCATATTTGTTGTCAATAATTTAAAAGACATTTTGAAACGCATACGGACCGGTAATACTTTTTTTAAATATAATAGCACAAAAACGAAAAGGGAACTCGAGTACATTTATCGAGAGCAACAAACGATCCTTCAAAGAGCCGCTCGCGAGCCGCAGGTTGGTCACCCCTGTCATATAGCATTTGAAAACCAAACTATAATAACGTTAGACTAAATATATTTCACACTAATCTATACTCCCAGTGTCGGTCACGTTACTATAGATTTTTAAAATAAAATACAGTGCATGCTACTCGCTGGTAATGTATCATTTTATACATGAAAGTATTTTTTAAATAGGTTATGTATTTTTAAGGTCATCCATTATGAACAAAAAACCCAATCTTTTCTGTTTACAATAGTAATTCAGCTGAAATAAATCTAAAAAAGTGAGTTTAAATGAATTTCTTTGTTGCAGGCTATATCAGATTTCCTGCTTGGCGTATTCTGTTTGCCGTTTACGCTGGTCGGTCAGATTTACAGAAGATTTCTGTTTGGAGCGGCGCTTTGTAAATTAATACCTTTTTTACAAGGTAAGAGTCTCGACAGACTTTATATTAACATTTTATCTTCTTCTATATTGAAAAGATTCCTTAAAATGCGTTCAGTAGTTTTTGTTTCAAAGAGACAAAGAAACAACCAAAATAACAAGCACTTTCGTTAATAATATTAATAGGATTACATTTAAATAATCCTTCTATATTGTCATATAACATTCCAACACCTTGAGTTAACCAACATCCATCACACAAACTCACGAGAGATTCGAAAAATGTCTATTTTTTTAGATGTAAACACTAAGCAAATTACCGATAAATTAGATTTCTCGAATCTTACTTTGATATCACTCTTACTTAACATGTTAGTATTATTTTCATGAAAAGTACCTACTAAGATCAAAGCCAAGAGCCGTACTGGGATTTTATCTCTGAAGTTACTAAAATCCGTTTCTCATTATTATATATGTCTCTCTTATTATAGTAACAATAAAAAATACTCTGAATGAGTGCTTGTATTCGCAAAGCGTATTTCTATTGAAATATGATAGCGTCTGAGTGCATATATGTAGAGTTATACCTTTTCATCTTTTTTATCGCAAAAATGCGAACAATTTTTCACTGTGAAACAAACGGTCAAAAAGAACTTTATACTAAAATATTGAAGCTATGAAGGGAATACGAAATTGCATTGTGTATTTACAGAATACGTCATCTGCACATGTGAAAGAAAATTCTCAACATTGAACGTAAAAATTCGTGGAAATTTTTGCGAACATTTTTCGGCATTTCGTTTTTTACGTATTTTCATCTTTAACTTTTTAAACATTGTATGTTATGGTACGACTTTACATTGACGTCTGTCGAATTGATGGTTGAGATTGGGTTGGGGTGAAGGAGGGAGAGGTACAACCCCCCTTAAAAGAAAAGTGCGGAAACCCCCTTTTCGAGTTTTTAATTTTTAATTATGAGGTAATTTTCGCTCAGTTTCCCATTGACGTCCTCCGAGTTGGGGGTTTATTTTTTTTTACAGAAAGTTAATATTATTATTAGCACACCCGCAAAGTTTTAATATGCGGAAACGCGTAGTTTTTGAGAAAAAAATAATCGAAAATGCAAAAATGCAATGTAATTTGCAATGTTTACGAAAACTAAGTACCACAGATTATATGTAATTCTCGTCATTGAACGTTTCGTTTGACCTAAGATTAAGTTACCATACGGTAACTTTTAATTTTATATACATTTACAAAATAATTATATTTTGTACCCATTGCAATAGGTTTACGAGTTTCGGTAGATGCACTTACGGGTCAGCTCTCCCCTAAATTTAGTGTGCTTACTATACTAGACCACGTCGTGATTCAACATCACATGAAATTGCGGTAAACGCTAAAACTTATTTTTTTTAAATGGCCCATCCCGAAACTTGTCTTATTGTGGATGTTATACCTGGTCACGATATGAGCAAACAAGTAAACACATAATTCCAAAATAATTGAATCACCTGATTGGAGTTTTAGTCAGTATAATTTTCCAGCGGTATCAGTATCAGTGGACGTCTGGACCCTCGTAGCGATTTCTCTGGAACGGTACTTCGCTATATGCAGACCTCTCAAGTCCAGGAAGTGGCAGACACAATGCCACGCATATAAAATGATCACTACTGTATGGATTATATCTGTGATTCTCAACTCGCCGATTCTCATCGTATCGACACTTCAACCCATGAGAGGGTATGGTAAGTACAATACATGTATGTTATTGTTTTGAATTATTTTTCCTCAGTACATTCCAGCCATAATAATATCCCTAAAAGTGTACGTATCAAGTAATGGTGACTTCTATAAGAAAAACATAATAAATCTTCAGGTCCCTATTTCATATTATATAGCTCTACACTGCTAGTTCAATAACATTTTGAATACTCAACGATGGAGTTATTTCTCGTTAACAATCATTTCTCAAAGTTAAATCTAAATGTGATTACATTGTGAGTATAAATTCAATAGCGACAAACTGAGTTCGACCTATAATTTGACAGTTAAAAAATGCTGTTAAATTTTAACTATATCCATAAATAATAGTGCTGAACATTTTACTATGACCTTTGGATTGATGAATGATGAATTTTAACCAGTGGACAAAAATAATAAAAACAAACTATTTTATCATACTTACATACAATGGTGGCCATATAATTAGAAACACTTCTTATGAATAAAGAAAAAGTATAACTTCAACGTACAAATGTTCATAAAAAATATACACATTCAATAATATAGCCACTCAGTTAAAAACCTCATTAAATGCATAAAATATAAAACATATCTTACTTTTAATTACAAAATGAGTCTTACACGGTAGGAGTTTATTTTCTGTTACCGGCCGCTTGGACGTCTAATTAGAAACATTTTAAAAAAGCATCCTAGGCTCGTTCTTTTTTTGAAATTGGAGAATAACATTTCTTTCAGAGTTTTTAGCGGGATCTTGGTATGTCATGTAGTAGATTTTGTTTTTTATTCACAGTCTTATGTTTCTTGACTCTATATTGTGTAAAATTGGTGGTGTTTTATGTAATATAGTTTGTTTATTGTGCATAAGTTTTTAGTTACAGTTTCATAGTTACCTTTTCTTCCTTATCAGCGACTTCTACTGGCGTGCCACAGGGTGGTGTGTTATCTCCATTACTTTTCGGAATCTTCATAAATTCTATATCCAACAATTTACTTTCTTCTTACCATTTATATGCTGATGATTTACAAATTTATTCACAGGCTTCCCTCGACAACCTGTCACAAGCTATCGATACTATTAACAGTGACCTGACACGCATTAGTGGATGGAGTAAAGCCTATGGTCTCAGAATGAATCCTAATAAAACCCAAATCATAATTATTGGCAGCCCTAGGATGACTGTAAAGATTGAGAAAATGCAACTCCCACCTATCATCTTTGAAGGTACTATCCTTCCTGTATGTGATATAGTAAAAAACTTAGGAATTTATATTGACAAAAATTTATCTTGGGGTCCACAGCTTCATGAACTAAGTCGGAAAATTTTCGCGTCAGCCGGATGCCTAAGAAGACTCCGTAATTTTCTCCCTATTCCCACTAAAATTTCGCTTACACAAACCCTTCTCCTTCCTATCCTCGACTATGCTGATACTTGTTATTTAGATCTTACTGAAGCTCAACTTGATAAACTGGAACGACTACAAAATTTATGTATTAGGTTCATATTTGGTTTGCGTAAGTTTGATCGCATATCAGAATTTCGAACAAAACTAAAATGGCTCCCTGTGAGGCTACGCCGGAACGCTCGCACTCTTTATCTTCTATACGGTACTCTCTTTAACCCTATCGCTCCTCTGTACTTAAATCAATAAAATAATTTTGTTCTTCACTGGATGATACATATAGTTCAATGCAAGTATAAGAGAAAGAGATTTATTCAAATTGGCCATCATTCAAACCTTTGGATTAAAATGGGAAGCTATTTCGTAACTTACATAAATTATTACATAAATCTCTCGGCATCTGATTATAGATACATAATAGTTCATATAAACTAAAATAAAAAACAAAATACTATTTTTAGCTTCCATTTGAACAAAGAACAATTATTGTTAAACATTTACAAGTAAAAGATTTGCAGGGTTATCTAAAACCCGATTTCTTGTTAATAATTAGAAGGTATATTTCGAAATAATCTTTGACTCCAATTAAACAACGAGATTCGTATTTCGAACTAATCAACGATCCCATCAAAAGACGACAGATGGAAAAATAAAAACGTCAGATTTGTTTCCGAACGTCGAAAGCCTCCAGCGTCTTGTAATTGCCATTTGTAATGGAGAATAAACAGAAGTCATAAATTTATCTACAAATACGTCAGAATACACGACTTTTCTTTCATTGAATGGAATTTTCTATAAAACGGCTATTCACAGACCACTGCGGTAAATCACTTGCGAAGGACTTGTTAGTATATGTACGAGTACATATATCGCAAGCGTTTAGAATATTGTAAATAAAATAAAGGTTAAATAGTTAATACGCAAACGTTTTACTCCGTAGAAAGGAAAACAGATTTATGATTATCTATATAATCAGCTCGAATCCACCCAACCCCAAGGATTTATAAAAGCGTAGTACTTTTTGTTACGTTGTTGTGGTTATCTTCGTAGATTATCTGATTTTCTATGTTATTTGAGCAATGACCTATTCTGAACCTAACCTATTTTAAGGTACTATATATATATACTATATTTATAAATATACTAACGTTCAAATCAAATTTATATTGTATATGTATAGAACTTATCATTATTACATATTAAAAAATAAAGTCCTCCGCCGCGTTGACATGTCATTTTACTTGCATTTATTTTTCTATTATAGTTTTCATATTTTATATTTTTGTAATGGTTTATTATATCTAATATCATATTACTAGGAACAGTTGAAAATGTTCTTAGAAAGGCTCGGTAAAGAAAAACCTCTCCCAGAGAAGATACCCTAATCATTAATCGTTGGTGTTGCTAAAAAACCCAATTAAAGGCTCCAACCAGATTAAAAATTAAGTTTTTACGCCTGATGACCCGAGAAGCATCTCGTCAAGACTGAGAGGCCGAAGATTGGTGGAAGCTAAATTGTTTGGAAAAATTTCTCGAAAGGTACCGCTTGTTACCAAGCAACACCGAGAGAAGCGATTATTATCAGCTAAAAAATATGTTAATTGGACGGTAGGAGAATGAAAAAAAGTGTTATTTTCAGATAAAACGAAAATAAATATGGTAAATTCAAATGGAAAGCGGTATGTTAGAGGTCCTGTAAACAATGCTTTTAGTTAATACACCGAACTAACAAATTCCCCGCTGAGTTATGATTACAGTGAAAATAATACCGCCGCCGTCGAAGCATTATGCTTTATTGTTTTAAGTTTTTTCCTGTAACCCTTCAAATTTATATAATTATCTTACATCATCGGCACCGCTGCACCCGCTCTTAGCTGTAGAACATTCCGCGAACACCACACATTTCGCCTAGGACGCCGCTGCTCCATACGAGGTGCTGAGTTGCAGGTCAGTTCACGCTTTTATTTGGGGGTTCTTGTTATTTTATTTATAATACTTTTTTTTGAAAATTTACTTTATTAAGCAAGTATTCAATACCGTTCATGTTTTCGAGCGAGGACTCATTTGTGACTCGCATTTTAAAACTTACCCTTGAAGAGCTAATTATATATAGGGCAGTATAGATTTTATATTTATATATTATAGTTATCTTAAAACAAGTCTACAAGCTCACATTTACAAGCACTTGTAAATTACGTTTATGAAAGATACGAGATTGTTGTTGTTTCTAATTAGTTGATCATTATTGTTCATACCTTAAAACTGATTTAAGTGTTTGTCCGTAATATAATATTGAAACTGCGCTTGTGTAGTGGGATTTATATTATTTTTTCTAATAAATGATAAATAGTTGAACATGTTGTTGTCCTATTTACTGTTTAATTTCAAAATAAAAACGACTGCGGTGAAGTATCTTACATAATGTCAAGGACCGTTGGTAGTGTTTCTAATTATACGACCACCACTGTATATCTAAACTTTAGTATATCACCACTTTGTTTACCATGTTCCTCCGTAGCTTACTACCTTTATCTCTTAACTACGCACAGCACTAACAGCTACAGTCAAAAGATATTGTATGTATGTACATTTATTAACTAATTTATCTATCTATAACTATTTAACTATAGCTATGTACTAATATTTCTGCTATTTATCCGAATTTCGTCATGTCGCAACAAAACATATCAGTTTGACGAGACGGTTAATATAAATGTGATCTTCCACATACTTTAGTCGTAAAATAGGGGAACTATAGACAAAGTAGAGATGTGTTAAGCAAAGTTGCTAAAGAATGAGATAGATATGTGAAAATATACATGTTTTTATTAATCGCATCTATTTTCTTTTGTTTATATATCATTTTTTAAATATTAAAAAATATTCAATACGATTGCCCATAGTCACAATTAAGATTTAACACTTTTTTTTAATTTGCCAAATATAGATCAGATCGTCTTTACAATTTTTGATTTTACACACAACTGTATATGACGTTACACTAGCGATATATATTAGGAATGAATGATACGTAAAATAACTGGTTATAAATATTTGGCTAACCAGGAACTCGTGGAATATTTCAATCTTAAAAATAAATATATTTGACAACTATTGACATTTGATAATGTGGAACAAAAGTATTTTCTGTAAATAAGAAGCACTCAGAACGATTGCGAATGCATTAAGGAATAAATGATTCGGAATGAAGCAAAATCGAATGATAGGAAAAAATGAATTAACCCTATTAAAGAATGACATTATTGACGGCACATATGTAAAAGTCAACGTATCTTTCCTACAAATGTCCGAGAAAATAAGGTATAATAATCACATTATCAACCAAAATGGAAATAATGTTACCATTACCGATTTAATATCAAATTCAAAGCAGAATTCATCTCTTTCCGATCCGATCATCCGACGTAGTCTGTGCGTAGCATATAAAATACATTTATTTCGTTACTAAGCCTTCATTCCCACGCGTTCTCTGAAAGCTAATTTCGATAGACAAATAATCATAGCATTCGTGATCGAATTGAACGAGAAACTCTATTATAGAACATCTATAGAAATGATAGAACCTACTCGTTGAATAATTATCTTTCTGGTTTGTTTATGGCAAAACATGATGGACATGTATAAAAATAAATACAAGATCTTTCAGCAGATGGAAAAAAATCATTCGTAAGGATCATACAGTCTACAAATATTACGAACTAGGTACCCAGTGAGTTGTAAACATCATCAGCCTTTTTTATTTTTTTATATATTATAGGAGACAAACGAACAGGTGGGTCAGCTGATGTTAATTGATCACCGCTGTCCATAGACACTAGCAACACCATGGGAGTCAAAAGTGCGTTGCCAACCTGTGTTTATGGGTACGGGGAATGGAGGTGGGCCTCCGGGGCTCTCGCTGACCGAATGAAACGCAACAATGCCAGCACTGTTACTTCACGTCCGTTTTCTGTGGTACTACCCCGGGTAAGGCGACCCATTCATGCTGAAACCATTAATATCTTCAGCATGGGTCTACCACCTACAAGCCTGTAAGAGACCCACTGTCATAGGAAGGTATGGGTTGAATGGAAGGAAAGATTTATAGGGATCACAGGTTAATGTATGACACCGTTAGATATCACTAGCTGACACTTTGACATTTGCTTTAACTTTGGCATTGATTTAGTGATTAAGAGTGGGTAATGAGAAAAAAGACACAAAGTTTATCAGCGTTGGATGGGACGTGTAAAAGGAAATTAATAGTTTTGTACACTGTGATAATTAGTGGAACGTATTTGACACGAGGTGAGCTGTAGATATTAACTAATATATATGTAGTAACGAAAACAACGTAGCTTCAATACGTTTCTAGTTCATGGATTTCATTACAGTTTACCGAAACGTCTTTAAGCGCTAAAGCTTAATGCTTTCCTAAATGATAACGTGGTACGTTGAGCGACACAAACGTTACTACTTTTCGGCATATTTGGAGTTGTTTCCTCTGCGGTGGACCTAAGATCTGTTTCCTCTGGGGCCATTAAGGTCTCCAGAACTCTGTAAAACTCATCTCCTCTGAAGACGAACCCGTATCATTACAGAGATAACCAGAAATAGTTCTATTTAGATAATTAATACGCAGTGGAAGCAATAAAATTTCTATACAAACTACTAAAAGATATTGGTGTCTATAGGGACACCATTAACTCCTTATTGGATCGAGTAGATAAAGTGGATTTATTAGGAGCAATATTTGTCAAGCAATGTATGTGAACATCTATGCGCATCGTTAGGGGCCCCTTAAATCTACCATATTTTTATATTATACTTTCTGATAGAGCTGTCCTAAATTTTTTTTGTAAGACGATTTTTTTTTAAATGAATCTGGCAGAAAATAAATGTTGACACACTCGAGTATTTTTACCATGGATAGATAGTGTGTTGCATAGTGGTAGTGCTTTTTCTTATCTTGCCTAGTCTGTAGTCTGGTGAAACTGTGAGGCCCGTCAGGGCAATAGCGTAGTCAGTTCCTAAAAAAAGTCTTGTCTGCCTGGCTATCGTAGTTATATTTAGGCAGCTATCTCTACCACCCTCTAGATTTAGCGTGAGATTGTGGTCATATGTTAAAACCTAAAATGTATAAAGAAGCAAGTTTTTATAACGTAGTATAGTAAAGTTGCGGATCGTTGTTAGTTCCTTTAATATTGATCATCTCTAAGATGTTTTTAATGTGACTTTGAAATCCGATGGTTTAAGTTTTCTAAAATATGTTGTTCACGATTTTTCCTCCAAAGAAATAATATCAGACGAGATTGTAATCGAACGCTAAACTTAAGTTATTATACAAAACACAATGTACTTATGTATTACATAATTATTAGAACCGAATTCTATTGTAATATTGTGAACAAGAATTTTCCAACGGAAATAGCCAATAGCTTTTATAATTGAAAGCTTAAATGATTAGAAATTGAAGTGAAAGTAATTAATTTCACTATCCAAACGGGCCGCGTTAAAAACCTCAGGAAGCCAAAAGATTTAGGTGTCGAATGGAACTGTGGTTTGGTCAGTAATTTTCTGATTTAATTAAATTACAAGCCGAATATCTCAAAATTAATTTTGCCAGTTTAAATCAAACCTAAGTATTTTTGTTTTACATAAGTAAAATAAGTTTATGGGGGTAAGTAGACTGATTTTGTAGTCAGTTGTAGATAATAAGGTTTTAACAACAACTGTAATGGTAGATCATTGTAAACAGACAATATAGTCATTGCACTGTACCCATCCATCGCCAATTGCCGTTGTCATACCAGCCTGCAAGCCCTTCGGCAGCTGGTTATATATGTACACTCGCTGACCCAGCCACGCGTTGCTATGGCTCAGTTACTACATGTTGAATTGCAATTATGACAACGTCTTTGGTACGGGGTATATATAGGGTAAGGAGTCTGCCTAAAAACTTGATATAGAAAATTAGAGATTACGTAGTAAATAGATTAACAGAACACGTGCACCATAAAATAAACTGGAATTTAAAATAATTCATAATTAAAACGTGGCGCCATCTATGGGATATCTATTACAGTCGGACCTACAGATTTCTGTCAAGAAACTAATTTAAAGCGCCATCTGTTCAGGACTGATGAAACTTAGAGTTAATAACAATAATCAACATAGACAATAATTTAATTTGTAATTAAAACATATTGAGGCCTTAAAATCGAAATATAAATTATTCTATCTCTCAAGTTAGATCATATTATACATAAATGCCAACGTTTCATGAAGATCGGTTTAGTAGTTTTGGAGTTCATCGTGGACAAACATTATGATACTGGATTTTTATATATAAAGATTTGAAACGATAGTTGCTTACTTGATAGCGTGTTCGGGCACTGCGTCAATCGACGTCGGTTCTAATCTTGCTACTGAGTCATGGCTTTCAGTGACAGCAAATACCGTGATGAAACGATCGTATAGTGGCAGGGCATTTTCTCAGCCCACTTTAACATCGGATGAGATTGTACTAAACGCTTTCACCTATAAAACATTTTAAAAATATATTACCTCACACTGAAACTTGAACGAAACAAAAGAACGTCACTGTTACTATTTTAACCCTATGTGGAGCGTAGTGTCAATTCAGACGAATACAAGTTCATACCACCCCGCTTGAGACTGGATATATCAGCTAATCTCAGAACTAGACTTGCCTAAGCATATCATCAAAGCGAATCTACATAGTGGTCGCAATCCAGTCGAACACATTTCCTACCAAGTTAGTTGTTTATTACCTGCAATAATCTTCATTTGAGAGACAATACAGACTTTGTGATCATGTACTAAAAAGAGGAGGTATTTAAAAAAATAATCAGCTTGAACTCTCCGTGCTTCCGCTAAAAACGAACATCTGTTTGTTTTCAACTTTTTTTGTAAAAATATTTACAATAAATTTTTGCCGGTTCTTCTTGATAACTAGGTTGTTTTCCGAATCAGTATTTTTGACATTCATAAGCGCTTTTCAGGGTCTAAATTGAATGAAGTATTTTTGATTCGAATAAGTAACGAATGTTTTACACAAGAACTTGTTTTCATCAATATATTTCCTCAACTACACTACAATACAGTTATTTTAATTTAGATGTACCTACATACATTGTTTTGAACCGCAAATTGACGAAAACGATTGCCAATATTGTAACTACTTCCAAATAATATTTGGCTCTTAACAGTTCTAACTTTATGTGGATTTTGATAGTTCTGATATTAATTAAAACCGTACGTTCGTTGTTTCAAGAGATAGATTTATGAGATTTAGTTTATTATTAAAATAAGAAATTGATTCTCTATCTTTATTTTTAAATTGTAGTAATTAATTCGATGAATCATACATTTTTACTACATAATTACTGGACCAATCGCAAAAAACTTCTAACTTAATATCGTAACTTATACTAGCGGGCCCGGTGGACGTTGTCCTGCCTTGATAATAAAAAAATCCTAAAACTTAACGGGAACGCCACCTACCGGGTCCAATTATGAATCTAAACCATTGTTGAATCCACCTGAACACACACAAATAATTTCATCCAAATCTGACCAGCTGTTTAGGAGGAGTTGAGTCGCATACACACGGACAGAAGACTTATATATACAAAGATATAGGAATGGTAGTTTGTTTGTTCGTTACGCTTTCATACCTTACCTATTCAACCGATCATCATGAAATTGTGTATACACGTTTGTGGCTGTGTAGTTACTGTTTAGTAGAGGACTGTTTCTATAAAAAAATGTACTGTTTCCGAGGGAGAGATTAAAACTACATTGACACAAGCAAAGTTGAGAGCAAAAGTTAGTCTTTCATGAAAATAATTTAGCATTGGAAGAAGAATAGCATTTATATAAAGAAAAAATAAATTATGCCCAGTTCCAGTTAGTCCATTATAACCAAGAGCCTAAATGCTAATGTTTAATACAAATATATATAATTGAACAATTGACAGACCTTATGTCCAGACAGACGATGCTACATTCTAAAATTTTCAATTTCCGTTTCGCCCATTTAAAGGGTTGCCAATCTAACGCACAGATGTCAAATTTGCATCTTCAATAGACATTAGATTCATTGCTTTATTAATCAAATTTTGTTATTTATGAACAGATAGGAATATATTCAATAAGCCATATTTTGTCAACAGCGTTCAAGTGCCGCGAAGTTTGGAGCAGCCTCGAACTGGAGAGGACTTTCAACCTTGGCTTGGACGCGGGTCTACTTCTCATACCGTTCTTTATTATGTCCTTTGCGTATTCCTTAATTGTGACCAAACTGTGGAAAGGAATGCGCCACGAGATCCAGCACAACTTCAACTGGCAAAGGCACTGTGAGTTTATTTCTTGATTAAATTTGAAACAAATTTTCGCTAGCTATCATCGTGCGGCGTTGGGCTACCATTGACACTTCCAATACATTCTTCATACTTGAATATATATCCGAAATCATTTGAATAACCTACATTTTTGTAAAAGGCCAACCTATTTTTAGTATTAGAAATAATCACTAATTAGTCATCCCATGTTTTAGGTTAAGTAAGACTAATAAACGATGTTTTAGGTTTGTTAATTTTTGCAATAGAGTCCCAAAGCACATTACCAATTTTTCAGGGTAGAAAGTTCAAGCACTATGTAAAAAAAAAGATTACAGGGTGAATTATTACTTGAAAGATAATGTCTAGAAATGACGCTCCTCTCTATACATCGACTAAAAACGACTTGTATAGTTGTAATAAAAATATACACAAAAACAAGATAACCCAGATCTAGTTTCTTGCCAACTTTCCTTGATGATTGAGTTGTTTTCCGAACGCGGTGAGAGTTTTGACGTTCATAAACACCTTCTCGGAGCCTTAATTTAATAAAGTATTACTGATTTTATGTTGAAGATGTGTCAATTAATTACAATTTTGTACAAAGCCCCACGTCAGTGATAAATAGTCGTGATAGTAGAGTGGTTTGTCGGAACTATTTTTCGTAATTCCCATACGTTTCCTTATTTAAATTGATAACACTATCAGTTAACGGTGAAGGAAGACATTGTGAGGGAAATCTGAATCTGAGAAATGTTCTCACAATACCACCACAGTATATGTGAAAAAATTGAACTGTGGATTTCTCAGTATTTGAAATCGCCAACACTACGAGGACTGGCATAATGGCAATGGTCATACCTTTCTTCGGAGAGAGGCCTGTAGCCTTACAATGGGTATCTTACATGTTAATGATGGGCATGAAGACAGGTCCCCGTTCTATAATATTTGAAAACTATTGTAAAATGGAAGAAATCACATGTTTCCTTTTTTTATATATGGTTCTAATTTAGTGAAAAAATAGTTCTGATATTGTAAACTATTTTTTAGAATTATTGGGGTAGTGAATACAAGGCATTCTGTACTAAAGCAGTAGAGTGGAGATAAAAACCAACAAGATGTGCTACGTTAGTACGAATAAGAGGCTGCTTGCTGAATAAGAATAAAATTCATAGTGCTAAAAAATATATTCTATAAAAATTACATTTCGTTTACAAGATTTGAAATCTAGGTAGCTATGATTTATATGAATATATACAATTTAACACACATACTAGTATATATATTTCGTATAATCTCTAGTAGCGTTATATTAAAGCGAGAAGTTTCAACAAAACTTGATTATGAAGATCGCGTCCCCGCAACTCGAACTACAACAGTCAAGATCTTCCAATTTTGTTGGATACATAGTATGTCACGGGTTATAATATAAGTTTGTGATATTTAAGAAAAGTCGAAAACATAATAATTCCAACTAATATTATAAATGCGAATTTAAGTTTGTTTGTTACGCTCTCAAACTTAATAAATAAGTTAAGGTCTGACAAACATGACATTTTGTATATACATAGTCAAGGGTACAGAAAAGGAAATAGGGTACCTTACATTCAGAAAAAAATATTGTTCCGGAAGAATCTGTCAAATTTATATTAATGCGGGTTAATAGGTACTATATAAAGATAATGCATAATTTGAGTTAAAACATAGTTAAGTTTTGCCTAGTACAAACAACAAAACACAATAAAAAAGTCGATGCAGTCATAAGGACTGCCGATATAAGTGAAAACTCAAAACTGAAATAAACGTGTTCTCTTTTGAATTTTCATATTAATTATAGTGTTAATGACAATATTTAAATTTCAGAATTTGGTTATTGAAGTTATATTATTATATATATATATATATTCATTTATTTATTTACAGTCTATTAACCATTCAAACGTATGATGAGCTGGAAAATATCAATATTACATGTACACAGGCTCCTATACTACGAGTCACTAGTCTGAATAATCAAAATTACACATTTCTCTCCTGCAAAAAATACCGTTCAAGGCGCCTAAAGAAGTTTTCACTTCAATAATGATAAAGGCTGTACTCGCAAAAATATAATTTCTATTTTTACTGTAATATATAAATAATGAGAAGATGCGTATGGATTTTGCCAAATAATAATATATCCCAAGCTTTCTTTCAATTAATTTTATTGACCTATTCGACGCTCGTACAAAACTGTTGTCTGCACACCCTTTTGCTATCAAGCTATCGATATATTAACACAATTAATCATTGGAAAATACAGACAGTCTGTAATTACATTTCTTTGTCTAGACGTCATTATCTTTCGAACAAAAGCTTTATTGCAACGGTTTTATGTTACACTTATTAAATTTTTAAACGTTGAGGGGTATATCGATAATAGATGGAATTTTTAAAGTTACTTTAAGATTTAATATCAAAATTTTATATCACTTTGTGCAAGCATAGGTTTTCATTGACATATAATTAAATAACTGTAATTAGATCTACGTGATGATAAAAAGTCAATTTTTGTAATACTCTTTAACGAACTCTACCTCAACAACAGTATATGTATTTTTTTTATTATCTCTCAGTTTTTGTTAAAACGTTTACAACGAATGAACAATTATAACTTAAACAAATGCAAAATTATATAAAATTAATGGTGACAGGTGATTTTACTTAAGTTTAATATTTGGCATATTAACACACTGTCACAAACCATGATGTGAACCAAGACTGTTGCGTAAGGAGCCGGTCGCGTAATACTGTTCAGTATTACTTAGTAGCTTCTCTGTCATGGGCATTCACAGTTCGTCTATTGTCGATAATGATCGGCCGTCTTCGGGCGAACAACCCGACATCGGCGTGCAACATTTGGCGTCACGGAATACTGCCTGCTTATACTATTATTTTATTTTGCTTTTGTGTCGTTTCTGCCCTACACTTCGTAAGGTAATTGCCATACTCCTGACGGTCGTAGCGTGATGTTATACCAATATATATCCCAACAAATAGACCATAATTTAGACAGTCCAGTGATTAGTGTACTTAAACAAACAACAAAACAGTTTTTAGAAGATCACATGTAGTCAGAAATTGCTATGGGCATTTTATTGGTAAACATGGAAATTTAATAAAATTTGTCTTTCGCAGTAACACAACAAGAAAGCTACAAAAGCAACCACATTGATATGATTAAAAGCAATTCCACAGAACTCTGCTGCAAGAAGTGGAACGCCAAGAAATTTAATAAGGTAATGAGATTGTATATAATAGTTTTTAAGGGGAAGGTATTGTATATGATAGTTTTTAAGGGGAAGGTGCTTTTTATATGATAGTTTTTAAAGGGACAATATTGTATATGATATTTTTTAAGGGGAAGGTATCGTATATGATCGTTTTTAAGGGGAAGGTATCGTATATGACCATTTTTAAGGGGAAGGTATCGTATATAATAGTTTTTAAGGGGAAGGTATCATATATGATAGTTTTTAAGGGGAAGATGTTGCAATGTGGGTAGAGGTAAATAAACCAATTATTATTTGAATAGTATATTATTGACATCACACCTTTATCCTTTGCCGCGATTAGAAGACGCGTGTGCTCTTTTTGTTATTGACGAGTTTGCCGCCCACTGTTGTAAAGTTTCATTGAAATGGCATTCATTTTTATATGTTATAGGAGGCAAACTAACAGGTAGGTCACCTGATTTTAAGGGATCACTACCGTTCATAGACACTTGTAACACCAGGGGAGTCGCAAGTGCGTTGCCAGCCTGTGTTTGTGGGAGGAAGGAGGGAAGAGGAGAAGGGAGGAGGAGAGGGGTGATGGGCATCTGGCGCTCTCACTGACCGA
>MU159031.1:6678-57486 GCA_015888305.1 Antheraea pernyi
GGGCGCCCCCACGGATCCCTCTCCAGCTCCTGGAGCATCTCCTCCCATGCCCGCTCTTTCGCCCGGCTGATGGCGACCTGCAGCGTCTTCCTGCAGGTTCTGTAGTCGCCATACAGCCGGGCCTCCTCCTCGGGGTCCCTATTGGTCCGTCGCCGGCGGCTGCGCCCGTACAGCCGCCGGGCCGCGGAGCAGGCCGCACGAAGCTCCGCGATTTCGTGCGACCACCAGTACACCGCCCTCCTCTTTGGGCGGTGTACGCTCCGCGGCATCGACGCGTCACAAACCTCCGTGAGAGCATCACGGAAGCGGGCTGCAGACGCGTCGATATCGTTGTCCGGGGGGGACAACGACCAGGCCTGGACGATGGCCGCCTCTTCCGCTAGCTCCCGGTCGAGGCGGCTCATCGCCCACCGGGGGAACGTAGCGCCCCTTCGGGGGCGGGTTACCGGCTCATATTGGGAGGTGGAGACCTCAAACCTGATATATCTGTGGTCCGATAAGGTCTCCACCTCCTCCATCACCCTCCACCCCCGGACACGCCGTGCGACCGACGGGGTAGCAAACGATAGGTCCACTATGGACCCCCCGTTCTGTCGCACGCACGTGTAAACGCTCCCCCGATTGAGGAGGGACAACCCATGTTGGGCTGCCCACTCCTCAAGAGCCTCGCCACGTGGGTTCGTGGCCGCCGCTCCCCATGCCCTTGACTTGGCGTTGAAGTCACCCATCAGGACGATGGGGAGTGGCTCAAGCCGCCTCACGACCGGCCCTAGCGAATCCAAAAAGGACTCAAACTCGATGAGGGGCCGGTTCGGGGAGAAATATACCCCGAGGGTCGCGAAACCCCGTGAGGCGACCGCCACAAACCCAGCGCCCCTCTCCCTGATTGAGAGGGGTATTCCACCCCCGGACAATACTGCCACGGAGCCGTCCGTGTCTCCGGCCCAGTGAGGCAGGTCCGGAACACGGTACGGCTCCGCAACCACCGCCACATCGATATCCCACTCCGCCGCCGCTTGCAGGAGCAGGTCCTGGGCAGCAGCGGAGTGGTTCGCATTAGTCTGGAGGTAGCTGCCGTGGATGTAGTCCATTGACTATCCCACGGCAACTACCTCCATATTCGCCACCTTTAGTAGGGGCGGCTTCCCTTTCACATGCGGGGGTCGACAATGTCCCCCCCCCATAACATGGCCCGCCGGCTTGCCGGCTTCTGCGCAGACAGCGCACCGCGGTATTGTTGCGGAGCAGCTATCTGCGCCGTGTCCCTCCTCCCCGCATCGGAAGCAGACCTTCCCTCGGTCTGTGGCTGCCGGGCACATCGGCCGGGTGTGGCCTAGGCCCATGCACTTGAAGCACCTAAGCGGTCTGCTCTCCAAGTGCTGGACCCGTGCCACACTCCAGCCGATCAAGATTCGGCCTGCCTCCACCAGCTTCCGTGCTGCATCTACGGGAAGGGAAACATAGAGCGAGTTGCTCGCTACCCCCCGGAGACGAAGCTCCCCAACCCTCATCTGGTTGAGGGGACAGCCAGCCGCCTTCGTGATGGCCTCCACGGCCTCGTCCCAAGATACCGAGTCGTCAATTCCGACGACTCGGATATCTGTTTTTTTAACTGGCCGCACCACGGTGGCCAGCCCAAGCAGCGACTGTCTGATCCCCTCGGCGAACTTGTCCACCTGCTCCGGGGCCAGGGTGCTCGGGACCGTCAGGAGTCGGGCTCCGGTTGCACTGGGCCGCACCTTTACGGAGGGGATCCCATATTTCGCCAGGGGCACCTCCATTCTCGCCTTCAGGAGGACTTCACTATATTTAGCCCCCCGTACCTCCGCCTCCGGCCGCATAGTGACTAGCAGCCCAGCTGAGCGAGGAGGAGCGAGTCTGTCCCTGGCTCTCTTCCGCTTCCTCCTCTTTCTCCTGGCTCCGGACTTGGGGGCCGTGGATGCTGCAGCCGCCGCCGGAGAGCTTTATTTAATACTAGCCGACCCGTGCCTACTTCGTTGGGCGGTAATAGGCATTGTCAAGCTACAACTTTTCTCTAGAACATCTCATAATTAAGGCAGCGTTCGTAAGAAACTTTCGTTCGACCATTTTTCTCCGACTCCCCAGACATTACACCCTCACAAACTTTATCTCTTTATAATATTAGTATGGATTATAGATAATATAATTAGTTAATAGCTTCTGCCCGCGACATCGCACGCGTGGAATAGTTATTTTGGGCTAAGACGCAGCGGAATCTTTCAAAAGGAAAAAATACCCCGATTTTAAAACATTTTTCATTGTTGCTCCTATTATATGTAGCCTATGACACTCATAAATATCGTGGCTTTATATTGGTAAAAGAATTTTCAAAATCGGTTTAGTAGTTCTTGAGATTACCGCCTACAACGTCACAAACTCACAAACTTTACCTCTTTATAATATTAGTATATAGATTATAGCCCCTACCCGCGACTTCGTCCGCGTAGTAATAGTTACTACTCTGTGCTAACGCTGACACACAGCAGAAGCTCTCAAAAAGAAAAAACATCTCGATTTTGAAACATTCTTCATCTGTGCTCCGCTCCTATGGGCCTTAGCGTGATGATATATAACCATTCTCGATGAATAAGCTATATAACACTGAAAGAATTATTCAAATCGGACCAGTAGTTCCTGAGATTACCCCTTACATACATAGTCTGTATAATCTATATTAACAAATATATAGTTGTCTGTATATTTATTTATTTTCCAAAAGTTTGTGGTAGATAATTGTTATCTTCATAATAGTTATTTTAGACACATATCCTTTTGATACTGACAACGAATGCTTGTTTATGTCTGTTATATGTGTTCGGATTTAACTCAAAAAACGCCTTTGTGAATTCTTATGAAGTATTGTGCATGAGCTGCTTGTATAATTTCTCGATTGATAGGGATTGCTAAAAATACTTTTGGATTTGGAAAAATAGTTTTTCTATGTGATTTTATAGGGCAAGTATGTGTTATTTAAAAAATGCTACTCCAGAAAAAAATACTATTATAGTTTTAGGTTTTGATGGCATTTTGTATACGTCATTCCCAAATTGGTAGGATACAAGAATTGTCAATAATACTTTCAGATCTCGTAAAAGTAACATTAAAATTTTATTTAATACTCTTCTTCTATGTGTTTCAAAAATTATAGCCCATAAAAATATCATTAACAATTTTAAAGCTCATAAAATACAGATATTTATATAAAGCAAAATAATGAGTCGAAGGTAATTACTGCATATAAAAGCTGTTCAAAGCCGCGGTCAGATGCTAGTGTAATTCAATACATAAATAATATAATTCTAACGGAGGCAGCACTCAACGTTACTACTATTGTCTTGATCCTATTAATGTTCGAGTTGTGAAGAGATATATCGACACACATTAGCACAAACGACACGATCAAAATCTACAAAGTAATTGTACAGTTCAAGATACAACAGCTTGTTCACACGTCTTAGAACAAATAGTCTAATGACTGGTGTTTTTATTATTATTATTTATTTTATTTATTTAACCAATTTCCTAGCAGATTATTACTGGCATTGTCGAGTAGGATTGATTGATATTACAAACAAGATGGTGGCCGTCTTGTCAGAACTTTCCATAGAGTTTTTGCGGCAAGTCAAAATTCATGATTCGTGGTATTATTTCCAATTCACTTCACTTGTCTACAATAACCAAATTATATTAAGTAAAATGCCACTAATATTTCAAAATAACACAAATTTATTAATCTTATATATAAAATTCTCGTGTCACAATGTTAGTAACCGTACTCCTCTGAAACGGTTTTACCGATTTTTATGAAATTTTATATGCATATTCAGTAGGTCTGAGAAACGGCTACTATCTATATTTCATACCCCTATGTGATAAGGGTTGTCCACCCCTAACATTATTTTTTTTTAATTCACGATACAACAGAGATCTTCAAAAATATTTACATAATTGAGAGATTGATGTTCATTCATCATCATTGCTAATTTATTTCATTACACGGTCTTACTGTAAGGGGAAGATGTGTTAGAAATGTCTTACAGGTAGGGAGGAAGCGCGCCCTATTTTTTTTTTTTATCTTTATCTTTGGCAATCAATGTTTTGATTATTACTGCCATTATCGAGTGAAATGTCGATGTGTTTTCGACTAAAAATAGAATAAAATGCGGCTTTGTTTTTGCATTAAGCATTGATGCGAGCTTGTTGGAGGTGGTAGTTGTGCTGGTCAACGCTTCTATATATACTATTTTTTTATGTCATAGGTGGCAAACGAATAGGTGGGTCACCTGATTTTAAGTGATCACCACCGTCCATGGACACTACCAACACCAGGGGAGTCGCAAGTGCGTTGCCACCCTTGGGGGGGACGGGTTAGGGGAGGGAGAGGAGACGGGAGGTGGGCCTCCGGTGCTCTCACTGACTGAACGCAACAATGCAAGCACTGTTACTTGCCGAGCCGACACATTCATGCTGAAACCAGTAATAGCTTCAGCGTGGCTCTACCACCTGCCACCTGTAGACGGCATACAAAAATCAGTGCATAATTATGGATCATGCAGTCATTTCAAATAGTCTCGCGTCGCTTGCGTCCTTGTAAAAACAACTTTAAATCATTTAGGTAAGGCTGAATTTGCAAAATCTTAGTACCCCGGGCGAGCCGACCCATTCATGCTGAAACCAGTAATAGTTTCAGCGTGGCACTACCACCATTGAATTAAACTAGTGGTGGCCTTGTGGTCAAAATTCGACAATCATTCATTTTTACATTCAATAAGATCATAGAGAATAATGATTATTTTAGTGGTTTCATAAATTTACGAGTCCCTAGCATGAAAAAGTTGTTATTTTAATTGTACATACACAAACTTTATTTTTATAACATGTAATAGATTACAAATAAAAAAAAAAGTATGCTATAGAAACTCACCACGTTACCATGGCCACGTATATAATACTAATATAACATTCTTCATTTGTGCTCAGCTCCTATTGGTCTTGGCGTGATGATATAAATGATTCCTTGAAATGATGCCTTCCTCGATAAATGAGCCATCTACAACCGAAAGATTTTCTCAAATCAGACTGGTAGTTCCTGAGATCATCGCGTTCAACCAAACAAACTCTTCAGCTTTATATATTAGTATAGAAGTATAGATACAATTTAGAAGTTTAAATACAATACAACAATCAACGTTTTATCATCTTTTAAGGTTAAATTAATAATAAAATTATATAAGTTAATAATAATAATAATATAAATAAAAAATCTCTGGCAATAATAATTTCATGTTTTAGTAGCGTTTCAAAGTTAGTGTAAAACAAAATAATGTGAAAAAGGTGGTTTATATTAAAAGTAAAATAAATTTGACAAAATTAAGATTGAATGCAGATTTCACGTATACTTTACAAATTCTTATATAACAAACACCTAAAAGAAAATGGAAATTTAATGTAGATAAAGTTTAATCTTTACAGTATGTTAAGCGATGAAGTTACAAGGGGTACTGGGAAGACATTTATCAGCAATATATGTAGGTTATTTTTTTATCTTAATTGGAGCCGGTAGGTAATGCTGCGAACGGGTTCTAAGCTTATTTTGAAATATTTCTAACATACCAACTGGGTATATGTTTGAGTGAGTCCCTGGATAGTTTGGATTCACAATTGGAAGTGCTC
Organism: Antheraea pernyi; assembly: GCA_015888305.1. NCBI lineage: Eukaryota > Metazoa > Arthropoda > Insecta > Lepidoptera > Saturniidae > Antheraea > Antheraea pernyi. The sequence continues at coordinate 12,373 of MU159031.1, forward strand.
TATGTAGCTGCGATCAGGTTTTAGGTTTTTTAAGATTATTTGCATTTAAAAATATAATTGAAACCGGTAATAACCGATTTAGTGCAGACGAAGTTGCACGGGTCAGCTATTAAAATATAAAATCCACAGCATGACATTCCGAGATCCCGCCGAAAACTCTCTTATTATTATTTATTTTACACTATACGACCACGGTTCTACCTGAGTGCAGATTTATTCTTTCACAAGCATAGGAAACAAAACAACAGTCAAAGAGAACCAACTATAAGAATAATGCCCAACCTTTTGACACAGAGATAAAACGAATACACCATACATTATAAGATATATATTTAAAAAATTAATATTAGTTTCGAAAGAAATGGGAATCAATCAATAAAATTAAATCATATGGAACGTTACAAAACAAAATTATACCACAGTGTGACCACTACTTTTATAATTTTAATTCCATTGCATTTCCATTAGAATCGTTTCTAGCAAACGTCATCTGATCCTTACATAATTATTATACACACTTTCGAATTTCGAATGTACAAGCTATAGATATCCTTTGTTTGTGGCAGTGATAGAGCGTTCATTAGTAACTACGAAGTAATAAATGGGCTCACCTAATACATTAGTTCACTCATGGTCCAATTGATTATTCAATGTAATACTACTAAGATAACTTTAGCTTCAAGGTAACCAAACTTAATGAGAGAGGTAGACAGTAAATATAATCACATATTATTATATTATGTTGTAGCTTTTGTGATTTTTTTAAGGTAGTAGAGCCACGTTGAAGTTATTACTGGTTTCAGCGTTAATGGGTCGGCTCGCCCGGGGTAGTACACAAAAAACCGACGTGAAGTAACAGTGCTTGCATTGTTGCGTTTCGTTCGGTCAGTGAGAGCGCCGGAGGCCTACCTCCCCTCCCCCTCCCCTTACTCCAGACACAGGCTGGTAACGCACTTGTAGCGTGCAGCGTACACTGCGCGCGCGCGCGTTTCAATATACCGGAGGGAGGAGGAGCGCGCGCGAGGCAGGACGGCAGCGATGCAGCCGTCGGCCCGCGGTCGACCAGTGCCCATCGAACCGAGTGCGACGCGACACCTGTGCCATTGATTCTGTTACCGCTAATTGTTTTCGCGCGTCAGCCCAAGAGGCTTACATTGGTGACCCTGACGCGCCGTGTATATTCAAGCGTTGAATTATACGGACGGTTTTATTAGGAAATTGCACGCGGTAGCTTTCAGAATGTCACAGGAGCAAGCAAACAGCACTGCCGTAGAACGTGTAGCTGTGCGATTACCTGCATTTTGGCCCGAAGATTGTGAAGTATGGTTCGGCCAAGCTGAGGCACAGTTCACCGTGTCTGGCATCAAGGACGACACAACCAAGTTTGCTTTGGTAGTATCACAGCTGGATCACAGGTATGCGAAGGAGGTTAAGGATCTAATTAAAAACCCACCCGCCACTGAGCGTTATATAACATTGAAAAAAGAATTGACGAAACGGTTATCAAAATCCCGCCAGCAGGAAATTAAACAATTGCTGTCACGGGAGGAATTAGGAGATAGGAAGCCATCCCAATTTTTGCGTAGTTTAGAAATCACCGCCGCCGGCGGTTTGTCTGATGAAATATTACGTGGCATGTGGATGGACCGTCTACCTACCTACGTACAGGCCATTATAGTAACCCAAACCGCATCTACGACCGAGCAAATGGCAGAGTTGGCAGATAAAATACTTGAGATAACGGACGGCGTACCACCGGTAAACCAGGTGGCATCTACCTCCAAATCAGAAAACCTACAACCATTACAAATGACTCAACAATTTTCGACGATGCCTCAAAACCAGGCGTTAGCTATTCAGGGCGCTAATTTTGACACTCTCCTCGACAGGATCGACCAACTGATTGCAGCACGCGTACAGTCGGAAATAACCCAGCAGATATCAAGGATTACACTTCACGAGTCGCGCGACCGGTCGAGGTTTCGTGAAAGCGTCGCTGCAAGGTCCAGGTCTCGAAGTAAGAGCCAACTCCGTCCACCAGGTATGTGCTGGTATCATCACAGATTTGGGGAGCGGGCCAACCGGTGCACTATTCCTTGTAGTTACCGGGCGGGAAACAAACGCGACAGTCAATAGTGGCGGCAGCCGACTGTCGCGTCAACAGCCGCCTTTTTGTCACAGACAAAAAAACAAAATTGCAGTACCTAATAGACACAGGCTCAGATCTCTGTGTTTTGCCTCTAAAGTTCAATCACCGTGGTTGCAAGCCCACTGACTACACCCTAACTGCAGCTAATGGGACTGCTATACGCACGTATGGCACGTTAACTATGCATCTCGATCTAGGGTTAAGGCGAGAATTTAAATGGAATTTTGTAGTAGCACAAGTAGACAAACCCATCATTGGGGTAGATTTCATGTCTCATTTTGGACTGTTAGTAGATTGCAGAAACAAACGATTATTGGACAGCGTCACTACACTGTCGACACCTGGAATCTTAACCAACTGTCAGGTGTCAAGCATCAAGGTTTTAAGTGGCAATAGTGAGTACCACCAGCTACTACAGGAGTATCCGGACATAACTAAGCCATCTGGGTTAGAACGAGAGGTAAAACATAATACTGTGCATTACATAAAAACTACATCTGGCCCTCCCGTACATTGCAGACCACGCCGACTCGCACCGGATCGCCTGGAGTACGCCAAGCAACTCTTTGAAGAAATGCTGCGTGATGGTACCGCGCGTAGGTCGGACTCCCCGTGGGCATCAGCATTGCATCTGGCACCAAAATCTGACAACAGCTGGAGACCCTGTGGGGATTACCGGGCACTCAACGCCAGGACGATACCAGACCGGTACCCGGTAAGGCACATCGAAGACTTTTCTCAGCTGTTAGCTGGAACCCAGGTGTTCAGTAAAATCGACTTAGTGAAGGCATATAACCAAATCCCCGTCTACGAGCAGGATATCCCGAAAACTGCGATTACCACGCCATTCGGGATGTTTGAATTCCCGTACATGTCTTTCGGTTTGCGTAACGCAGCCCAGACATTCCAGAGATTCGTTGATGAAGTGCTACGTGGCCTGGACTGCTGTTACTCCTTTATCGATGACATATTGGTGTTTTCACGGAATCACGTGGAACACGTAGACCATCTGCGCAAGGTTTTTGATCGATTACAACATTATGGCCTGATCATCAATGAATCCAAATGCACCTTTGGCAAAAACCAAGTAACATTCCTAGGGTATAATGTATCAGCAGACGGCACACGGCCTCTCGAAGAGCGCGTAAAGGTTATACAGGAGTACCCGCCACCAAAAACTGTCAATGGATTGAGAAGGTTCCTCGGGATGTTAAATTTCTATCGCAGATTCATACCTCAAGCAGCCGCTGATCAAGCTGCGCTACATAGTATGATTTCAGGACCTAAGGTAAAAGGGTCGCAAGCACTAACCTGGACAGCCCAGCTCTTACAAGCATTCGAGGCGTGCAAGACCAGCATTACCAGATCCACACTGTTAGCTCACCCGGTGATGAATGCACCGCTCTCCCTCGTCACTGATGCTTCCAACACAGCCGTAGGGGCGGTTCTACAGCAGAGAGTCCACGGTAAGTGGCAACCACTAGCCTTTTTCTCTAAAAAGCTAAATAAATCACAGAAACTCTACAGTACATACGACCGTGAGTTGCTGGCTATTTATGAGAGCGTAAAACACTTCCGATTTATGATAGAAAGCAGACATTTTGTCATACATACAGACCATAAACCGCTCACTTATGCATTCCAACAAAAAGATAGACAATCATCACCTAGACAGTTTAGTCAACTTGATTTCATCTCACAATTCACTACAGAGATACAACACATCGCAGGAAAAGACAATGTAACTGCAGATGCGCTATCACGGATTGAACTAATTTCTATGCCCCCAGATTACGCGAAGATCGCAACAGCACAGCAAAATGACGAAGAATTGCTCCAGTTGTTACAAAACCAGACCTCTTCGTTGAAGCTGCGACAAGTCACCGTCCCAGGGACAAATGTCCATTTATACTGTGATGTATCTATGTCAAAACCACGTCTTTATATTCCTACAACATTTCGCCAGGAAATATTTAACACTGTTCACAGCTTAAGCCACCCAGGTGTAGCAGCCACCACTAGGTTAGTAACAGAACGGTTTGTTTGGCCAGCGATAAGAAGAGATTGCCGAGAATGGGTAAGATCATGCGAACCGTGCCAGAGGAGTAAAATACATAGGCATACAAAGTCACCGCTAGGCACGTTTCAAGCCCCGACTGCACGATTTAGTCATATCCACATCGACTTGATCGGACCGTTGCCACCTTGTAAAGAGTACAGGTACTGTCTAACAATTATCGACAGGTTTACGAGGTGGCCAGAGGTACAGCCCCTACGGGATATAACTGCTGAAACTGTCGCTAGAGGACTCTTCAAGATTTGGATAGCACGGTTCGGGTGCCCCAGCATAATCACGACCGATCAGGGTAGGCAATTTAATTCACACCTATTCAAATGTTTGGCAGACATGTGCGGCATGCAGATTAAGTACACTACGGCATATCATCCGGCGGCCAACGGCATGGTGGAAAGACTACATCGGACACTCAAGGCGGCGATCATGGCACACGGCGGCAATCAGTGGACAGAAGCCCTACCCGCTGTGATGTTAGGGCTAAGATCCGCAGGGAAGCCGGACATACAGGGTCCACCAGCCGAGATGGTCTATGGGGAGTTACTCCGAATACCTGGTGAGTACTTTCACTCTCATTATACCAAAAACGAAGAGCCCCCGGAGTTCATACGTAATCTACGTCAGAAAATGTCATCTCCCCAAGCACCCCCTGCTTCAAGGCACGGAAGCAAGCCGATATTTATACATAACGATTTGAAGAATGCAGCACAGGTATTTCTACGTAAGGGCGCATTAAGAGGAGCCTTAGAACCACCGTATACGGGCCCCTATAAGGTTATATCACGGACTGACAAAACCGTTACCATTGAATCAGCTAGAGGGCTTGTTACGGTATCCGTTGACAGAGTAAAACCAGCTCACATGCTGGCGGATGCAGAACAAAAAACGATACCTAGTTCTGCTATTATCGACGACCCAGAGGCAAAAGCCAGGCATACGAGATCAGGGCGTCGAGTTCGTCGGTATAGTAGACACATGTGTTGTTGTATCTGGTTATTGCTACTAATAGCGTCGTCAGTCACGTCGGTATAGTAGACACAGGTGTTGTTGTATCTGGTTATTGCTACTAATAGCGTCGTGAGTCACGTTGGTATAATAGACACAGGTGTTGGTGTATCTGGTTATTGCTACTAATAGCGTCGTCAGTCACGTCGGTATAGTAGACACAGGTGTTGTTGTATCTGGTTATTGCTACTAATAGCGTCGTGAGTCACGTCGCCCCACGGTGTACCGACAAACCGTATTTGTTTTTGTCAAGGGATCGTGCTCACTGTATTTTATTTGCAGCTATTTTTCTATTATAGTTTTCATATTTTGTATTTTTATAATGGTTTATTATATCTAATATTATATTATTATTACCGTGAAGAATCTGAAACCACGAATCCTGAAAAAAAATGGCAATATAGCACGCAAACCATAATCTGGAAGAACTTCGTTTTTAACCGGAACGAAAAATTTTAAGGTTAAAAGAGCCCATCAGACTTCATAACTATATAATAATAATCATAGATACAGTGGTACAACAAAATAATCCCAAGGAGGGTTGATATCAGGCAGGCGGCCGATCGTAAAAATGAAACCAAATCATATACCACAACATGACAAACATGTTGTACCGACCCTACTTATGTGGGATAAGGGTAAGAAGAAGAAGAAGATCGTGCTCACTACTCAACCTTGGATAGCGGCCCCAACGGTCCACCCAGCTGAAGGCGGCCGCTGGTCTCCTAACAGGGACACATACTGGGTACACACCAGCTGCCTCCCCTCGTTAGCCGGACCTGTGCATTAAGAAGATTGACCGCCGTCGCATCCCCTCCGGTCCGGTTCACAAAACCCGGAAAGTTATAACAAGGGAGCCCACTATATTGTTAGAACATTGAAATGATCGCGAGACATTTGTAATATTATTAACTTCTCGACAATGGCAGTAATAATGTGAAAGATTTCTTACCAAAAATCAAATAAGTCAACGTGAATTACCGCCCACCCTATCTATTATAACATATCCGTTTCCGTTAACCAGCCGGCCGTGTCTCCGGCGTTGTTCTTCTAATTGGTGATTGTTGTTGTTCGCTCTGCCGTATATATCTAGTATCGTATATTATTATCAACATTACTCGATAGTATTCAAAGATGTTTTACTATAGCATGCTTATCAGAGTCTAAGTAATTTGCTCCGTATTGTGATAGACTAAACGAAGATAATCTTACATATTTATACAATAGAAGAATTATGCGGAACATTATTTATTCATATAAACTTTCCAATAACCACGTTGATTATCCAGAACTTTTGAAACAATTTATCTATACATCTAATAAAAATGTAAATCTAACATGTCTGTACTTCGATTTTCGTGAAATTGAACGAAAAGGAATAAGTAATAGAATACATTTCAATCATTTTTAGAAATGTCTGTCTGTCTGTCTGTCTGTTTCTATGAACACGCATCGCTGCTAAGTTACTGGGTTCATAATTAAACCTCATATAAGAAATTCATAAAGCATATCCACGGGAGTAACTTAGTCTTTGTTTCATTAAAATAGGTCCACGCTATCAAAAGTTATTGTAATTTTAATGGCGCCGCGACTTAAGTATGAGAAGTAGATAAGCAAATTGACTAAATATGTTCAGATCCCTTTATTAGTCATTGTTCTGTACGTTTTTGTAGTTGATAGAGCCAAGCTGAAGTTATTACTGGTTTCAGCATGAATGGGTAGGCTCGACCGGGGTAGTACCCCACTCTCAGAGAAAACCGACGTGAAGTAACAGTGCTTGCATTGTTGCGTTTCGTTCGGTCAGTGAGAGCGCCGGAGACCTACCTACCCTCCCTTTCCCCTTCCTTCTTCCCTTCCTCTCCCCCGCCCCAACACAGGCTGGCAACGTACTTGCGACTCTCCTCATGTTGCAAGTGTCTATGGACGGTGGTGATCACTTAACATCAAGTGGTCCATTTGTTCGTTTGCCTCCTATAATATAAAAAAACACACAGCTAGTCATTAATTTCTTCAAGACTACATAGATATCCAGTCTCTTTGCCTGTTATAATAGCTATAGAACCAATTTAGGACATTTTTCCATCGTTCTCAGACTATCACTTCAGTATAAACGATCTGGTTAAAAAAGATCACACTTTAGATTTATTTGTTAACTCTGTTTTGCATTTCAAAATTAAAATTAGATAAATAATAACTTGAATATTGTTTTTTCTTAATTTATCATCCATCATTTCTTGAAAGAGTGCAAAACAAAATTAATTGAGTGGATGAGTTTTATCAAAGAGTACAATGTTAATATTGGGGATGTGGGTGTTGTGTGTCACAGTATTCTGGCAGAGGTGATATCGGACTTTTACAAAAGGCTGTGTAGTATATTTAGGTTTAGTAGTTCGTGTATTTGTGTTTTTAGATTTAAGAATTTTAGTTGTATATACGTAGTTGTATATAAGTTACGATGGGACTAACATATCAAAAATAATAAAAATCCCTAAAAAAAAGAAAAATTTTTTTTATTTTTTCCTTTCTTAATTATATCTTCTATATTATTACTATCTGCTATATTGTATAATGATTTTTTTTTTATAGTAGCACGGCAAAATGACTGCACTATGCCTAATGAGAAGCTCAGTACAGTCCAAAAACAATGGCGACCACCGAGTGACACACTATCCATCGCCGGTCGCTGCTGTCATGCCGGCCTGCAAAAAGCTGGATATGCACAGGCTGATCCCGAAACGCGACCCGCAGAAGCGAATCACTATGACGGGCTTTTTCACCATATGGTGGTTGCGACCCAGTCAGGCTGTAAAACCCTACCACTCCGCTTTCGCCATTGCCTCGTTCGTTATTCAGCAGGGTGCACCACGTGCAGGTGAGGTTGGCTTGGATGTCTCAAGTCTTATGATGTTATTCGACACCCCTTACACCTTATTCGCCTTATTCTACGTTTGTAAAAAAAAACCACACTAACAATAGAAAAAAGGTTTTAAATACATTGAAAATACAAACAATAAATACAAAGAAACAAAATGTTGACTATAGCTAACTTCAAGGTGTCGGTTTTTCGTGACGGTGTGCGAGCACATCGTAAAAATTTACTCTCATCATTTTTCCCTAACGCGCAAAAAGAAGTATAACTTCAGAAATACATAATGTAACGCTTCCGGCATTTAAATGTGAGATTTGCTCACAAGATATAAGCAGTATAGATTTAATGTCAGCCGCAGCCGCTCGCCGTGTTTTACATTTTACGGATGTCTTTATGGCTCCTATTATAGCGGATAAATTATATATATTCCATGCGAATGCGATACAGATAAACACAAAAATAACTGTTCGACTATGGCAACGCAATATAATGTGGTTCTGAAAATTGCCCGCCTCGAAGTTTTAATGGGATCATTCCACTAATAACATCAGTACAATACCAAAACCACCAGGTAAATAACAATTTTTAGAGGTTCAGCCTCTAGTTAATGTCTGTAGATGTAATGAAACAAAGACCACTTTTAGTCTTTAATCAAGAGACGCGCGCATAATACTGTAATTCTACAAAATACATAATTATGTCGCTACAAATTAAAATAATGATTTAATTTTCGAATGAAGTTCCTTAGCGCAACTTGTGGGAGGAGTTTGCTGGTCAAATTCATCACGTAAGGAAAAAGCGTTACGTCGGATTCATGTTACTTTCCGTCTCTGTTTATCTCTTTCTATTGTACACAAGTGTACGACTATAGATTTGCGAAATTTGAGCTGATAAGCATTGTGCCTTGTCGGTTGTATACCTTTAATACTGAAAGCGTGGAAATTTCATTAAAACCAAGGATAAAGTTGGTTGTATTGTTTCGTAGTTTTAACTCAATAACTTGCAAACTTGTGTAAGTAGACCTTCTAACCACTTTCAAAGTTACTTTAAGTTGATATATCAAATTAAAATCAATACCAATGATCTTCGCAGACATCTTCGGGTTACTGGAAATATATTCCGCTTATATTTCATCCACAATTAAACCGATTTCTCGTCTAAATTGTTCTTGAATGGCTTTTTCTCTCTTTAACAGCAACAAATTATATATTCGCTCGCATTCGTACCACGCGTCGCTTCGTCCCAAACTATTCCGATCTGAGATCGCAGAAAGCTTAGTGAGTTTTCCAATTTGGGCATAGTGGTATTCGAATGGTATTATAATGCGTTTACCCGAATACTTTGAAGATAAATGAAAAGGTGTAATATTCCCCATAGGCGTATATAACCACACACCCCACAGTATATATAAAACTCTCAATTATATTACACGTAAAGCGTACATGCTATGTTCAGAGCAGCCCAAAAGATTAACTAGGACTGTACCTAGCTTAGTATACTCAGTATCGTGTGTACACGTTTTTGTTCGAACTGACTAACCGCTGTTGGCCTAACGAGCCTGCACAGCTTCACCGGGCTTTTAGCTTAGGACGCTCAGCCGAATGGCAACAAACTCAAGTGTGCCAGAATGGCCGAACCTCAGTTTGGGCTGTTTCCTTGGATACAATACAATTGGATACAAACCTTGTTAATTTACTAACAATTATTTGCCTAGTTGACGAGTCATAACCTGTATTTTTGCCCATTTTGAACAAAATAAAATTCAGATTAAATTTTGAATTGCCGCCAAATTAATAGAAAAGGCCAGGAAAGAAACGTTATTCTTCAATTTCATAAAAAGAACGAGCTATGGATGCTTTCTTTAAATGTTTCTAATTAGGCGACCAAGCGGCCAGTAACAGAAAATAAACTCCTACATATGTAAGACTCATTTTGAAATTAAAAGTTAAATATTCTTTATATATTATGCATTTAATGAGTTTTTTATTTGAGTGGCTATAATATTGCATGATTATTAATTATTGAATGTGTATATTTGTTACGAACATTTGTACGTTGAAGTTATACTTTCTTTATTCATAAGAAGTGTTTCTAATTATATAACCACCACTACAGTCTACACCCAACAAGCAAAAAGTAGCTTATAAGTGCACACTTTTTAACAATACCGTCCAGTTGTGAAGAAACAAACCATTCGGTGTGCCCGACAATATTCGAAAGATACTATTTCAGCTGCCAATTGGTATAAGAAAAATCGAGAGCCACTTAATTCATTCAAGTAATTTCTGAATGCTTTTAATTTACGCTAATTCCAACTACACTTTGCTTTACCCAAATCAGAATGTTCTAGATTAGTTCCAATCAACTCCGGTATCTATTTCCACACAATATATCATTATTTATGTGTTTTGTGTGAAATTCAGTCACAAACAATTCTATTTATAAATTTCAACGTTAAGCTTTTGAGTGTTAATTTGAACACGGGCCTCGTAAATTAAGTTTTGTAAATGTTATAAAATTTCAAACAGTTCATACCGCAGTGTCCGCCTTCGTTAATTTAATTGTGAATTTAATGTTTCCTGCGGCTTTGTCATTTTAATGAAAATGCTGATAATTTCATTTAAAATTCTGTTATAAATATTATTTATAAAATATATCTTCTTTACGTATAATAAGAATGTATAACGTGTCTGTACTGTCTGTGTATTGCTAAAGTACTGCGTTCACTATAAAACTTACTCAAGGAAATCATTGAGCATATCCTCGAATAACATTTAGTTTTTGTCTCATTCAAATCGGTCACTTCCATGAAAAGTTATTGTAATTTTTACGTACGTATATGTACGAGCAAAGAGTCTTATAGAAATAGGATATTATAGAATTTATAAATCATATTAATGACACGGTAAATTAATAACTGTTTTTTGCATTAAGTACCATGCGGCTCTTCGCGGGCACAACAAGTAATTACATATAACCTTACAACTTGTACTACGTTATGCATTTTATGTAGCAGTAGTTCCTTGTCACTGAAAATGCCAACGACATTTTTAGTACAAACTAATCCTAACCTTTTGCAGTTTTGTTTGAAATAAAAATCCTGCCACAAATACGTTTGCTCAAATGTATTTAACCAAATTCAAAACGTAGGTGATACGATTGTAGTTTGTTTTTAATGTTCGTTACAGAACTTCGATTTCATGATTGTTTTCTTGGGATTCACTAACACGGGAAAGATCCTCATAGATTTTCCCGTTCTAAATCAACTGACGCTAAAAGACACACCCGCGATTTGCAACGTCTAAAATTGTAGTACTGAAGCGATTTTTTAATTTCTTAAAATAGCGCCATCTTTTGACTTTCTTGTGGACTACGTTAAATTTGAAAGTAATTAAAATTATTTTTATACATTACTATCTTTAGACATCATTTATTTTACGGATCACTTATGATAAAATCTTTATAGTAAATAGGTATAATCATACCTACTTCTGTACGCATGTACGCAACTGTATTTCTCCGAAACAGCTGGATCAATTTTAGTAAAAATATTATTTGTCTGAGAACTGACTTAGATTAATTTTACCCGATAGGTGACGTGGTCATCAGATGCCAGGATTCTTTATTTTTCCGCTACCACGACCCGCTAATATGTGCTATATAATAATAGTTTTTTTTTTTCATAGCTGTTACGGACAGGTGGGTCACCTGATGTTAAATGATCACCACCGTCCATAGAGCCAATAACACCAGGGGAGTCGAAAGTGCGTTGCCAGCTTGTGTTTGGGGGAAAGTTTGGGGAGGGAGGGGAGGAGGGCATTCGGCGCTCTCACTGACCGAACGAAACTCAACAATGCAAGCACTCTTACTTTACGTCGGTTTTCTATAAGAGGGTGAGCCGACCAATAATAACTTCGACCTGACTCTACCACCTACTATAATTAACGAATGTAATTCTCAAATGCTTTGCATGTTACAAAATAAATTTGTTTCTTAGATATTTAGAGCATCGAACTTACTAACTCTCTAACGCGGCCACGCGTAGTTTTGGCTCAGTTATTGATAAAGAAACACAAAATTAAAACCTGGCGCCGAACCATTAATGAGATATCTTTAACAGTTGGTCCTACAGTTTTCTGTCAAAATACACAGAGCCATCTGTTTTTTTTTTTCAAACTGACTACGCTATTGACCAAGTAAGGTCTTAACAGCTTCACCGGACTACTAAGGCGAGCGCTTAAGACCGATGTCTCAATTTATAACAATAATCAATGTTGGCAACAATATTGTAGGGTATTTGGCATTTAGTGAATCCACAATAACGACATGTAACCAAGACAACCTTACATTTTTATACTATATTTTTTATGTACTACCGGGACGGGATTTACAAAAGCATTACAATACCCTACAAATATATTTGTAATTAAAAAGTATTAAAGTATTCATAATATAAATGATCCTATATTGTATGTGTGACCAAATTATATATAAATGTTAACTTTCATGAAGATCGGTCGAGTAGTTTCGTAATTCATCGTGAACAAACATCTTGACATTGGATTTTTATATAATAAATTATTATAATATAATAATGAATACTTGCACTAAACGGATACCAAGAATAGACGCTATCTCGGTGAATTTGCATAATTCAGGACGGTGCAGGGCGCACCGACGATTCTCCAATCTAGCTAGAACTGTCGAAACCACTTAGCGAATTCAATCTACAGCCCATTCAAATAGGGCTATCTGTAAAATAAATTACAAGCTACAGTTTAGTCATGTATCTTTTCTCTCACGGGCTAGGACCGTGAAAAATTTGCATACAAATTCGTTCAAACTGTAGAAAAGAAATGGACAGATTTTTCGAAATTCAATACCTCGAATAGTGAAACGAGGGACTGAAAAATTATTATGGTCTTGCGAATCATTAAAGACTAAGTTCTAGGAATTCGGTATCTTAACTCTGCCTTTCCAATATATTCTTGATAATTTAATAAATGACATATACGGGCGTATAACACGGGCAAGTACTTAGATAAGCTGGATCTAGTAAAAGACCAACATAATTTAAATACTAGAAACAGCAACAAATTGAACATTCCATGCTTCAGGATCACTAAGAACAAAAACAGTTTTTTAGGTAATAGTATTAGGTTTTATAACAAAGTCCCAAAACACATTACCAATTTTCCGGATAGTAAGTTGAAGAACCATGTCAAGCGGGTTTTAATGTCTAAAAGCTATTATAGGGTGGATCAATATGTGAACGATTGTGACGTCTGGAAATGACGCCTCTCTCTGTGCATCCATTAAAAACGAATGTAGCTCTTTATGTTTTGTAATAATATATAACATGAAGAGATAAATAAGATCGAGTTTATTGCCGGTTCTTTTCGATGACTGGGTTGTTCGCGACAACTTACGGTGGTTGTATTAATTATTAGTGTATGTTAATCGTGTGTAGTATTGTAGTGTTTTGTCTTAAATAGTTCATAGATTTTATAATATAGTTCGATAGTAAAATATCATAATTGTACTAACAAGTGAGATTTATATAGAAATAGTATTAGAATAAGTATTAACCCTTGTAATTGTATATATTTAATAGTTTAAAATAATGTTTCTAGCTGTACTAAGTATAACTGTAAATATTTTATGAAATAAAGAGAAAGCGAATGAAAGTTATTGCGCCCCCGCCCCGCCCTGCGTAGTAGGTTAGCCGACGCTATGTACGTGGCTACGAAGTGCTCTAATTGGTGGAGCACCGTCAGTGTCGTCCGAGCGACCCCGGTGCCGTATAGTCAAGGCCCGAAGCGATCATATTCAGGCGCGGGCGGCATAGAGAGCAGTCGTCTTTAGTAATATATAGTTACCGCGTAATAGAGTCATCGTTAATAGTCGTCGTCCTAGTATTAGTAATTACGCAGTAATTAATAGTTAGTTATTGTTAGATAGTGAATGGTAATCGAACAGTAGCCTGTTTTGAACGTGTCTACAAACGAGCGCATCCTTCGCTGCTTCACTAGTAATAAATCTTTTATTGCGAGAAAACCTCATCGTTCTTCAAGTTCAACTTCGGAATCAGCAAGTCATCGCTATAGTTGTGAGTCATTCGGAAGTGGCTCACAGGGTTGTTTTCCGGACCGGTGGTAACTTTGACGTCCATAAGCGCCTTCTCAAGGCCTAAACTGAATAAGGGATATTTTTGATATGAGAATCCGATATTTTTGAACTTAGATCTATGAAAATTGGTATTTAGCAATTTCCTTAGAAGGTAAAGAAGATATGTTTTATACTTTTTTTTAATGAAATAAATGTCTTAATGCAATGTACGTAACCGTACAGCATATTTTATGGCCTCATTTTATAAGATGATTATTCGGCTCCTAAGAGCCATAGAATAATTTTAAATAGCCGAAATTTGGTTTCAGCATGAATGGGTCGGCTCGCCCGGGGTAGTACCACCCTCTCATTAGAAAACTGACGTGAAGTAACAGTGCTTGCATTGTTGCGTTTCGTTCGGTCAGTGAGAGCGCCGGAGACCCATCTCCCCTCCCCTCTCCTCTCTCCTCTCCCTTTCCCTCCCCTAACCCTTCCCTCCGAAAGATGGCAATGCACTTGCGTCTCCTCTGGGGTTGTTAATGTGTATGGATGGTGGTGATCACTTAACAGCAGGTGACCCACCTATTCGTTTGCCACCTATAACATAAAAAAAAAAACAATACTGACCACAGTAAACGACCTATAGTTCCGATAAAATAATGTGCTCATATAATCCATCTTTTTAATATAGAGCCTCGCGAACCATTCACTAAATTTCTAATATTGTGTATCCTGACTTTGCCCTCTCAGTACATTATTGTTATTTGAATGTATGTCCACAGAAAAACTAAGTTTAGTAAAGAAACGATATAACTGAAATACTATGAACAGTGACAAATTGTTCATATCATGTTTGAGGCTCTGTAGGACCAATAACAGTTTTTTTCGATAATAACGTTAGGTTTTACAATAAAGCCTCAATGAATATTACGGATTTGCCGGATAGTCGATAAGGATTTATTTCTTGCGGGGTGGTAGGGTTTTACATCCTGACTGGGTCGCAACCACCATGTATATGGCGAAAAACCCCGTTATAGTGATTCGCTTCCGCGGGTCGCGTTTCGGGATCAGCCTGTGCATATCCAGCTATTCGCAGGTCGGCATGACAGCGGCGACCAGCGATGGATAGTGTGTCACTTGGTGGTCGCCGTTGTTTTTGGACTGTACTGTGCTTACCATCAGGCAAAGTGCAGTCACTTTGCCGTGCTACAATAAAAAAAAAAATAGTACGTTCAAGAAGCGTATCAAGCGGATTTTAATGTGTGTAACGAACACCTTTCACAGTGCATCAGTTAATAACAAATCTAACTATAATTTTACTATTTGTGATTTTGAAGGCATTTCATTAATCTATATAATAATTCTAATGTCTCAATTAGGTTTTTTGTTCGTGTTTTCTTTTACAGTACAAGCGGTATTGTGGAGTACAAAAATAATTATTTTACGTAATGCAAATTAAAAAACGAATAATTTAAATATTAATAATAAAAATGAGCTCAGCGCTCAAATATACATAAAATAAAACACAGAGTATCCATTATGAGTCATTTAATATTATTTTTACAGCTGTTCAATTATTACGTATTAAAACTAAATATACACTTTTATTTATTACTCGTAAACGGCGCTAAACCCATTGTTTTAGCAATTTTAAATATTCTGAAGCATTATAATGCGAATATACGTTGTATTAAGATTATTTATGGGCAAAATTTTTTTTTTTTTATTTAATACCTACGAATTTTGACTCGATACTTTTTGTATTGGCGTGATGAGCAAAATAAATTAAAGCAACTTCCGTTCGTCTCACGCGATCACACTTTTTGTAACGCTCTCGTCACACATTCACCAGCTTACGGCCCTTTTTTTATTAACGTGGGGAAATCCCTTATATATACGCCACCCTCTCGGGGAAGAAGATGGGTTATGTCCGACTCGCACGGACTAAAACCTCACGGTGTACCGTCCGACCGTATTGTTGGGCGGCATGAGATCGAACTATGCTATTCCTCTTGGATAGCCGCCCCAACCGTCTGCCTGGCGGAAGGTGACCGCCGGGCTCCGTCCTAATAGGGAGACAGACTGGGTACACACCAGCTGCCTCCTCTCGTCCGCCGGATCTGTGCAATGAGGAGATGATAGATCGCATTCCACGTCTTTTCGCTGCTAAGCATAGTCGAATCCACACTCGGCAGCGACAAATCCAACCCTACCGCCGCAGCCAGAAAGCGGCGCTGTCCCTTACACGCAGCACACTCAGACAGAGCGTGCTGCGCGGTATCCTCCGCAGCGCCGCATTCGTGGTATACGGCGGTCGGCTCCTTGTGAGTGATTTGGTGCAGGTATCACCAGAAACAACCATGTCCGGCTAGCACCTGCACCAATCTGAACGTCAGGGAGCCCCATTCGCTCCCCATCCACTCCCGCAGGAGCGGGCGGACGGCGTCAATAGTGTAATGCCCATACCGCTCCTCCGCCAGGTCTATCAGCTTACTGTCCAAGTCAAGCATGTGTACAGGAGTTTTACTTCAAAAAATGTATCTTATATTCTGGTGGGTACTGCAAGCACTGTTGTTTCACGTCGGTTTTCTATGAGAGGGTGGTACTTCCCCAGACAAACTGACACATTTCGTGCTGAAACCAATAATAGCTTCAGCGTGGCTCTACCACCTACAGTCTCGAAGAACAAAATCGTTAACAAAGGGTGAGACCAATTAAATCGTCGATATCGAGTTTTGATACACTATACAATCCTATGAGTATATTAATAACTGTATTTATAATTGAAATTTCGTGCGAACAAAGTCGCAGGCACAGCTAACATCACATATTATAAAACAAAGTCCTCTGTTACGTCTCTCTGTCTGTTCGCGATTAACTTAAAAACTACTGCACGGATTTTCATGCGGTTACCAGTAGATAAAGTGACTCTCATGAGGAAGATTATTATTATAATAGGTATATCATTTTCAAGTTTCTTGTCATTGTCAGGACGGGACGACGTCCGCCGGGCCCGCTAGTTATATATAAGCACAAGAATAGCTTACTGAATAGCGTTAACCGTGTCTTTTCTTAACTAACTATTGAAATATATCGCTAACTTAAAAGGGTATTTAATAACATCGCATTATAACTTAAACTGACAGCCCTGAACATAGATCGATACAGCGCGACAAAGTTGAGTGTTTCATTGCAATTAACTGAAGTGTAGAATGTTTTAATCTGTAATACAATTAAGGAAATGTTTTGCGGTAAAACTACCAGAATTCTTGACTCTTTTAGATATATATACTAGGGTGGTTCATTTCCGCAAAATTTTTTTTTTCGTTACTCATGCAAAATATTAATCTACATATAGAAAAAAAATTCTCACCAAGTTTGAGCTCTTAATATTAATTTTAAGTACTTACAATTTAAATTTAAAGTTTTACCATTCAAAATGCATGTAAAAAAATTAATATAATATAATAGATTAATATTTTGCAGGAGCAACGAAAAAAAAATTTTGCGGAAATGAACTACCCTAAATTATACATATATATGTATAAAAGGTTCATGAGTTTTGTGCATATCTATAATAATAAATATACGTCGAGGCAGTCATAAGGACTGCTGACAGAACTGAACATTCTAAGCAATAGAATAACTGTATTCTTTTTATATTTTTTTAATCAATTACAGTTCGGATTATTTCTTTTTCTTCTTACAGTTATTCCAGTTAAGTAGTGTCGGCACAACATGCTTGTCATGTTGTGATGTATGATTTGGCTTAATTATTACGAACCGGCGCCTGCTTGCATGATATCAACCCTCCTTGAAATTCTTTTGTTGTACCACTATATATATGTAGTATAAGATTAGTATTGTATACAGTACATACAGTACAGTCCTAATTATTAAAATTGTATAATTTGGAAATAGAAATTGTTAACATAAGTCTTGTTTTCACATAAGTTGGTACGCCGAACAATAATTATATTTGGTAGGCGGTAGAGCCACGCCGAAGCTATTACTGGTTTCAGCAAGAATTGTTCGGCTCGAAGTGACGTGAGTGACGAAGAAAACCGACGTGAAGTAATAGTGCTTCCATTGTTGCGTTTTGTTCGGTCATTGAGAGCGCCGGAGGTACCCCTTCCATTCAAGGTTGTCGGATCAATAGTGTGAACAGACAGTGTAATGCAACGCGCGGCTGGAAGGTCATTAGTGTGAACAAACAGAGTAATGCAACGAGGGGCTGTAAGGTCATTAGTGTGAACAAACAGAGTAATGCAACGAGGGGCTGTAAGGTCATTAGTGTGAACAAACAGAGTAATGCAACGAGGGGCTGTAAGGTCATTAGTGTGAACAGACAGTGTAATGCAACGAAGGGTTGTCGTGTCAATAATGTGAACAAACAGTGTAATGCGACGTGAGGTTATCGATTCAATAGTGTGAACAGACAGTGTATTGCAACGCGGGGCTGTAGGGTCAATAATGCGAACAAACAGAGCAATGCGACGTGGGGCTGTAGAGTCAATAGTGTGAACAGTCGGTGTAATGCGACGCGGGGCTGTAGGGTCACTATTGTGAACAGACAGTGTAATGTGACGCGGGTACTTGACCGGTCAATAGTGTGAACAGACAGTTTAATGCCACCCGGGGCTGTCGGAAGCCGAAAGCGAGAGCAAAATAAATACAAGGGAAACCGTAGAACACAGCTAGTTTTATTATAAAATAAGAATTGAAAACGTGACATAAATCCTCAACGAGCCATTCCCGCGGGGTTTACTGATCAGGGTCCCTCATCACTTCTTCCAATAAACAGCTATATAACCGAGGGCCGCGACGTGATTTGACTTCAGCGCCGTCAACTAATACTAAATACAAGGAGCGTCCGATTTTACGAAAAAGCATTTTATTTTAAAAGATTTTTACTAATTTCATTTATTTTGTCTGGGTGTGAAAGCCTTCTGCTTTATATATATAGCATATCTGCTTTATATATATTTATATATATAGCAACAGCCCGCGACTACGTCCGTGTTAAATTACAATATTAATCTTAATAGTAAAAAAATTAAAGTCTAGCGCCATCTATTGGCTAATTATAATAAAATGTATCACATATATTACTTTAAAGTTATATCAAGGAGTTTTTGGCGGGATCTTGGAACGGCATGTAATGGAATTTATATTTTATTCATTTTGTGTTATTTCTCTCTATATTATGTAATATTGGTGGTGTTTTTACGTAATATTGTTTGGTTATTATGCACAAGTGGCTGGAAAATAATACCACGGAACATGGATTTTAGAAAGTTGTAACAAGCGGACCAATATCTTCTTAGTTCATTGACATAACGGCCAGAAACTTATAATATCACTACTTACTCGATATTGGCAGTAATAATCTTCTAGAAAATTGCCAAAAATATGCAAAAAGAAATTATAGCAATGTGACAAACCGTTTTAGGTTTTCATTGTAGTATGCTTATTCTTATTATTATATCTTCTTCTTCTTCTTACTCTTCTCCCACATAAGTAGGTTCGGTACAACATGTCTCTCATGTTGTGGTATAGGATTTGGCTTAATTTTTACGATCGGCCGCCTGCCTGACATCAATCCTCCTTGGGATTATTTTGTTGTACCACTGTATTTATGATTATTATTATATAGTTACGAAGTCTGATGGGATCCTTAGCCTTACAATTTTTCTGTAGGCTTTATCTTTGGTAGGCTATTTATAGTGTCTCTTTGAGCGGCACCACCGTTCCGGTTAAAAACAAAGTTCTTCAAGATTATGGTCTGCTTACTATATTGCCATTTTTATGTAACAGAAAAATAGTCAAGTGTAGACTATTCCCGAGGACTGCGTTATCGGTTTTTTTTTTCAGGATACGTGGTTTCAGAATTTTTTCAGTAATAACAATGTAATATTATTATTACATAATATAAAACAAAGTCCCCTACCGCGTCTGTCTGTCTGTCTGTTCGCGATAAACTCAAAAACGACTGGGCGGATTTTCATGCGGTTTTCACCGATGGATAGAGTGATTGACGAGGAACGTTTTAGTATAATTTGTCAAGGATTTTTTTCATAATCAGGGCGGGACAACGTCTGCCGGGCCCGCTAGTATACAATAAACCGTTATAAAAATATAAAATATGAAAACTATAATAGAAAAATAAATGCAAATAATGATTCTTATTATTATATTAATCGGACTGTTTCATTATTCACAATTGTAAATAAATAAATAAAATGGATAGAATTATTACTTTCTCTATGAGAGAACCCAGATGTGTCAATTTTCATAATGACCGATCAAACGATGCTGAGGTAAGTCGGTATATTGTTATGAAATATACCAACAAACATTTAAAAAAATATATAGGTACGCGTTTAAATAATGAGATTTATCTGATAAACCTACCGAGGTACTTAAAGAATGACGTTATCGTATTGTTATTTTTACCTCGAATCTGTGATATCATTTTATGGAAATCCCTTTACTAGGTTATAGCCCGAATGCAAGCGATTAAATATACTATATTAGTGAATAAAAAAAATATTTGAAATTAAATTTCTTATGGCACGGTAGGGAAAAAATTTCGTTACGCGTTAAACGTATGAAAATAAAAAAAAATCACCAAAAACGTCACGGCAAAATTTGAATTTCGTTCTCGGTGGATCAAAATTGGATTTAGGTCATTTTTCAATATAACCAGACATTTTTGTGTATATATTAAATGTATGTCTTCTGGGTTTAGTGGTATACAAAAATGAGTAAATGTATAGTTAAGTGTTTATACTCCGGAACTTTGTGTTATATTAGTTTATGAGCATTCACATATATATAATTTAATATCTACATATAAGCCAAAGAAGTTTCACTTTCTCCGCGTGTACACGCAGATACACGCAATATTTTTTCTCTACAAAAAATATTCAAGGATTAAGCTGGTCAAGGGCAAAATTCGTTTTCTACTGCAAAAATAATGACCGATTAAAAAGTTCGGTGATTGGTTTACAAGTGTGAAGTTAATTGTTATACTTCTTGTAATCTCTTGCATTGAGTGGAAAGTCTATCCTATTCTATTCACAAGAAATGTAGGTGAAATCAAAGTATTTTCGAGAAAAAGGACATTCATACATAATATAATTTCCGATTTGTAAAGCGATCTTTAATGGGGTGGGAAGTCGAGGTTAGGTCTTGGTACGTTAGGTGGTGAAACTAGCGTGCTCTACAAAATTTCAAGAAACCAAATGCTGTGTTTATGGCTAAAGACTTGTTATAAGCAATTCCTCGGCCAGTTCGCGTCATCCACGTCCTCATCGTCCACCCTGTGAGCTGCGACAGTCACGTAGCCGTGCGACCGCCATCTGTCAGCTGTACTTGCTAAGGATGCAGGGCGTCAGGCGAGTCTTCCGCGTCTGCTAAAATAGTGTGTTGATCATAAAACCTCTTCAAGAAAATCATAAAGCATATCTTCAAGTAGCATTTAGTTTTTGTTTCATTAAAATCTATTAAGTCTATCAAAAGTTATTGTAATTTTAATGACGACGCTAAACCTTCCTCATGAATCACTTTATCTACTAGTGAAAACGCCATGGAAATCATTTCAGTAGATTTTGACTCTATCGCGAATAGACAGACAGAAGTGACGGACGCCTAACCCATTTCCATGCCTCGTGTCTCGTCACTAAATGTTATAATAGGTCTTTACCTATGAAATTGCCGTTTTCCAGTACTGGCCATTCCAAATCAAAATAATTTATGTTTGGCTAAAAATTCTAACTTCAAATTAATTTTAATTTAAAAACATGGAATTCTTTTTCCCAAAGTAGTAATTTGTTTATTGATTAATGTTACATTTTCATCGCATTTCAATCTTTTTTTCATCATGGTACGTTAAAAATTCGAGTGATTATGGAATATGAGTACCGTCGTGGCAGCAACGCGGTACAAGCGGCACGCAACATCAACGACGTTTACGGAGCTAACACTACAAACCAATGCACCACCTGTTATTGGTTTCCTCGCTTCCGTTCTGGGAATTTCGACCTGAAAAATGAACCTCGCGGTCGTCCGAAGACTATGGTCGACAATGACGAATTAAAGGTGATTGTGGAAGCTGATGATACACAATCCACGGCTCAATTAGCAGCAGCTTTTGACGTTAGCGTCAAAACAATATTGGTCCATTTGCGTCAAATTGGCAAGGTAAAAAAGCTTGACAAATAGGTGCCCCACGAACTCAATGATCGCCAGCGCGAAGTACGCGACGAGACGTACCTTGCACTGCTCAACAGACACATAAATTAAGGAATTTTGAACTGCATTGTTACCTGCGATGAAAAATGGATTCTGTTTGATAACCGCAAGCGCTCAGCAAGTTGGTTGGATCCTGGTTCAGCACCTAGACAATGCCCTAAACGAAAAACAGCAGACGGTCTCCAAGTTGCAAGAACTGGGGTTGGAAGTTTGCCGTCATTCGCCCAACTCACCAGACCTTGCGCCTACAACCTACTATTTTTTCCAGAATTAGGATAACTCCTTGTCGGGAAAAAAATCAATACCCGAGGCAATACAAAATGCCTTTGAAGAATTTGTTGCCTCCCGTCCAGCTGATTTCTTTAAGAAGGGCATCAATAAACTACCACTGCGTTGGCAAAGATGCATTGATTGCATGGGTGATTACTTCGATTAATACAAATAAAAAATACATGAAAAATATCGTTTAATTTTTTTCATACAAAACGGCAATTTCATAGGTAAAGACCTAATATTTAAATGTGTGAGTTGTTTCCTCATTCATTTTTCATTTTAATTTATAGTTATATATAGCGTTATCGAATACATTTTTTTATGTCATAGGAGGCAAATGAGCAGGTGGGTCATCTGATGTTAAGTGTTCACCGCCGTCCATAGACATTAGCAACACCAGGGGAGTCGCAAGTGCGTTGCCAGTTTGTGTTTGATTGGAGGGGAATGGAGAGGGGGGAGGGTAGGTGGGCCTCCGGCGCTCTCGCTGACCGAACGAAATGCAACAATGCAAGCACTGTTACTTCACGTCGGTTTTCTATGAGAGGGTGGTACTACCCCAGGCGAGCCGAAGCATTCATGCTGAAACCAGTCAATACTTCAGCGTGGCTCTACCATCTACAAAAAATTACCTACCAACCTACCACCTACAAATTAAAACCAAACAACTCATTAACAACACGTATGATATTGAATATTTATTGAACTCAATTTTGTGAATTTATATAATATAGAGCCATAGCTAAAGTCCAAGGATGACTTCCAATTTAAATAACTTATTCGATTCAAGTTGCTAAGAGTGAATTAACGTCATTGACACGATCGCCGGCACGTTAAGTAGTTTCAAGTCCGCACTTACTTTCAAGTAATCTGACTTATATAACTTAGAGTATGAGGTCTGGGATTTCCTCCCAAAGAAATACAAACTAATAACCAAAGTAACTCTTTCCAGTTTGTTGTGAATATTAACTTTTTTTTAAAGATATGTTATTTATAATTTGAATCTGTATATTTCGGATTTAATATAGTTATTTTGAAATATAAAAGTATAAACAAGGGCTACGGGGCAGGGGAAGGACCGCGTGTTCTGACAGTCCACGAATCTCAGGTGGTGATCCTGCAAAGGGCAGAAGGATGCAAATCCACGATAGTGTTTCACATGCTATAGTGGCAATATCCAGACACACTGACACCTGTGTGTACCGACGTGACTGATGACGCGGTTAGTAGGTTCATCCATCGGGCCATGGACGCTCCGGCGCGGCATATTGTGGATTATAACTAAAAGATGGCGATAGGGGACCGGAATGAAACCGCCATAAAGGCAATAACGTCTAAAACAGCTAAATAAATATATATATTTAAAAAAAACTACCCAATAGATGCTCACAAATACGATTTTTAACTTACATATTAAATAAAACTATAGCAAAAAAATGGTGCGGACCGAGAGTCTGCAGATAAGAAGAAAGAAAAAAAAAAATATAAAAGTATCCTTAAGCTGTTTACTCATTTTTTTTAAATCGTAGCACGGCAAAGTCACTGCACTATACCTGATGGTAAGCACAGTACAATGCAGTACAATTACTCATACGTAAGAAGCGTCAAATATCTACACATACCATAGGTATGTAAAGAGTGGAGAAGTTTATGGTCTGCAGTGCCATATAGTGGCGAAGTTGAGGAAAATTATAACACAAGAAATATAAAAAATTGATTTTAATAAAAATAATAGTTTTACCTTCTTGCATATTATCGTACCAGTATGTTTCATGTATAGAAGATAAGAACAAAAGAGAGATTGGAAAACAAAAGTCATACTTATAAAAATTATAGTTTCCTAAAGCTTAGACTGTGTGTGCCTTATTATTACAAGAGGATATGCTTCATGATTTCCTTGGGAGGGTGTTACGCCATACGCAATACTTTAGCAGTGATGCGTGTTCAAACAAACAGACAGACATTTCCAAAAATGAATAAAATGTATTTTATTCCTTATTCTAAGATACCTGCAACAATAAAAAAAACTAATAAATACAAACACATTACATTTACTTTCTTACCTATTATATTATATGTATAGAATAGATTTCACACAAAATTTTGGAAAAAAACTATTGATATAATATTTTTTCATTACTTATCTTGCTGCAAAATAAAAAAAATAAAAATATATAGTTAGGTCTACAGAAGTATCATACTACAATCCCGGGGAAATTATTAGATATGATAACTTTTTTTTTTCGAACTGACTACGCTATTGACCTACAAGGTCTTAACAGCTTCACCGGACTACTAAAGCGAACGCTTAAGGCACTCAGCCGATTTTATTTGACAACTAGCTCAAGGGTGCAGGGCACACCTCGGCTTGGGCTGTTGCCTGACTCATGCAATTCGCGACCTATCTGAGCTAGGCTAAGCTATATATTCATACTTATATGAGTTATTGAAAAATATATGTGTACCAAGCATACATACCTCAACAACTCTTATATGTATTTTGTGTCGGAATTTTTTTTCTAAACTATTTCAGTTTCATAAGAGAAAAATAAAACCCTTCCACTTTCATGTGTAAGCGTGTATACGTGCACGTGTGTGGAGGTGATATGTGTAATGTTGTTGCAGTGATGTAAGATTTTTTTTTTGGGAACGGACTTATCATGGCCGAAACCACGCTCGGCAGCGAACAGGCTTGGCGAGCGATTGCCTCCTTCTACGAGGAGGTCACCTCGCAGAAGGAGGTGGCGGAGAGGGCCCGCGAGGCAGACGCTCAAAGTGGCCGTCTCCACCAAAGGAGGACAGGCAGGAGGAGAAGGCGCTTCGCCCAACTCCTCCCACCACCGTAGCCGGACCTGAGGGGATGGGCCGGGGGGGCCATCTCCTCATTGCACAGGTCCGGCGGACGAGGGGGGGCAGCCGGTTTGTACCCGGTCTGTCCCTCTATAGGTAGGAGCCCGGCGGTCACCTTCCGCCGGGCGGACCATGGGGGCGGCTCTACAAGGTTGATTAGCTTGTTCGATCCCTTGCCGCCCCCACAAAACGGTCTGTCGGTACACCGTGGGGTTTTAGTCTGTGTGAGTCGAACATAACCCACCCTCTCCCCGGGGGGTGGCGTATCCATAAGGTATTTCGGAATGTATAAAAAAAAAAAGTGATGTAAGATTTTGTGTCACTGTATCGCGCGAGCAGCGTACTCAAGGGCTCCACGCCGAGGGAACGGACCTAGGCTTGAGCCGCTGCCGAAGGGGGCCTAGTCTATATTCTATATTCTTATTATTAGTCTATATTCAGAGCGAGCAAAGAGATTGACGAGAACTTTACCTCACTTAAGCAGTAATACACGCTGATCGCTCTCATTACGACTTAAACTTTACTGGTTACTTTCCTATATATTACAACCGTACTTATCTGCACTGAGAATCTCTTCGAGACTTGTTTTTATATGCCGTCGATAAAACGTGCAAAATATATTGTAAAGTAATATAAAATTATCAACTAAAAAGTTACTAATAAATAATGAAATAACCGAACCTTATTTGACAAAGTGTGATTTCAATAATCTGTTTATAATTCGGTATAAATTAAGCTATGTATACTTTTTAAGGTTATTCGAATAGTTCTTATTTAAACTTTGTACTTTAGTGGCAAATTTAAGAATAAGTATTTATTATACATCTGTTTATAAGGACGTAAAAAAAAATGTGCTTACCATAATAATAGATACTGTATTAAAGCCCGCGTTTTATAGATTGTGTTTATTACTAGAGACTATGTTTTTAAAAACGAATTTTGATTCAAATAAAAATTAAGGACATTGTAAACCCAACGAAAGTGTCAATTTTTTTATAATCCAAATATTCACTAGGACACGGGCATATTTTATAAATGTAGATAAAAATTATTACGTAAAAAAATTAGAAACGGAACGTACAAAACAGTAATTCGACGACAATAACAAATTCTTAGTTTAACCATCTGTTTTCAGGGACATATCTGTTTTAAGATCAACAGGCAAATTTACTTTTAATTAATCATACTTAGTGTAACAGCAGAATACCGATTGTTAGTACGGTAATTCGAAAAATAATAATATAAAAACAAAAATCATTACCGGTTTTCGGAACAAAATTTGCCGGTTATTATGCTTCGAGCGATCGTCGCGTTTAGTTGCGTCGTCTTTCTTATCAAATGCGTTTCGACAAATGACGATATAAAATATCTAAATATTGGGAAATATAGAGATGTGATAACAGAAACCGGTATCGTAAGAGGCAGGGTCGCTGAGGACGGTGATTATTTCTCCTTCCTTGGAATTCCGTACGCGTCTCCGCCAACGGGAAGGAATCGATATAAGGTCAGAATTCAGTACTTGTTTGTTTAGTCTACGATGATTTATTCTGTAAGCATCCGAATTTGGTATTCAATATTTTTATTAATTTTCATAAAAGATTTATTCTTTGCCCATTAATATTAAGTTTGTTTTTATATTTATTATTTTTATATATATTCTGGATCACGTTCACAGTATATTTTTCACTAAAATTTAATAGCCATATAATGACATATTTAAGCCACATCGTAATTAAATATCGATTGAGATTGTGATAAAATGTTAGAACCTATACAGAGTTTTTATGTGTTTATTGTAAATCTTTACTTGTTTACTGGCATTATATACGCGAATATAAGTTTGTTTGTTTATTTGTGACTCTTTCGCAACATAAATTCTCAACCAATCATCATGAAACTTTACATATACGTACTGATAGAGGTACAAAAATGGAAATAAAAAGAAAAAGATCATATTGTCGAAACACATCACGGTTACAAGATAAATAAAAATATACATAAATTAAAAATGTCCAACAACGACACCCCCATTCAGCTATATGCTGCGGTACATCTGAATATTTATGCAAGTGAAAGAATTCGGTTAAAAAATCTCCATATAAATAAAAAGTGATTGAGTGAGAGAAAAGACAGTAGAGAGATCTTCTAAAATATTGACATAATTGACAGATGAACGTTCTGTTTTTTTTTAACTTTATTTTTGGCAACCAGTCTTCTAGTAGACTATTACTGCCATTGTCAAGTGAGTATCGATATTACAAGTTTCTTGATATAATTTCAATGAACTAACAAGATGGCGGCCATCTTGTTAGTACTTTCCTGGGAGTTTTTGTGGGAAGTCAGAACCCATGCTCCGTGGTATTATTTATGATTCACTGCACTTGTGCACAATAACCAAACTATATTACGTAAATCACCAACAACATTATACAATATAAAGCCAAATAACACAAGATTATAGATAAAATATAAAGACCACTACATGGTATTCCAAGATCCCGCCAAAAACCCCGAACGTACTGTCAAAGTAATTTGGTCTCATGTGCTTCATTAGTATAGACAATTTAAATTAGTAAGCTTGTACGTATTTCGAAAAATTCGTTGGTACATGCCGGGATTCGAAATTACGGACACCGAAATGATATTCCACCGGTCAAACCACTTACAATACAAGAACAAATTGATAGCAGAAAAGCTTAATATAGACTCCGGTATTACGTATACAGTAGGCTGTGCGTTATTTACAAAGTTGGCTTTTTTGACTTAGGCGTCAAAATTTAATCTACGGTTTTTTTTCCTAAGGATCATGGTAAACAGAGAATTAAAAATATATGGTAAGTTATTCTATAAAACAAGGAAGATAAAAATTAATTTTTAAGAAATAGAAAACCCCATTTTAATCGAATCAAAATCAAATATACTTTATTCAATTTAGGCCCTGAAAAGACGCTTATGAATGTGAAAGCTACGACCAGTTCGGAAAAGTCGTTTTGAGGTTATAAACTATCACACCACTACACACTACACCAAGTCAAAAAAGCCAACTTCGTATGTAATGGACACCCTAATGTACAGATGCAGCACTATCTAAAATTTTACAAATTCTACTTCCGACTTCCTTTTGTGAAATACATCGTGATATCTAAAGAAATGTATTTTATTAACAGGCACCTCTACCAGCTAGACCCTGGAAAGGCATCTTCGAAGCTAACCGTTCGGTCAGATGTCCACAAAGTGGTCAAGGCGATGAAGACTGCCTCATCGTGAACGTATTCACACCGACCAACATATCCAAGAGACTTCTACCAGTCCTCGTTTACGTACATGGCGGTTCATTTATTATTGGTGGCGGTCAAACCAACGGAGTAGAGCCCATAATAAAAGAAGATGTTATCGTCGTAACGTTGAATTATAGATTGGGAGCATTAGGGTTTTTATGTCTCGGTATAGATGAAGCACCAGGTAACGCTGGACTGAAGGATCAGGTAGCGGCTTTACGATGGGTTAAAAGGAATATTATACATTTTGGTGGAAATCCCAATCAAGTGACCTTATACGGTATGAGTGCTGGAGGTGCCTCAGTGGAATATCATGTCCTATCTCCTATGAGTCACGGATTGTTCCAAAATGCAATCATAGAATCTGGCTCAGCAACATCAGTTTGGGCTATAGATGATGATCCTATTAAAACAGCATCTAATGTAGCTAATATTAGCACAACAAATTTAAACGATTTGCTACATTATTACCAACAAATTCCCGCTGATGAATTGAGTAAAGTTAATGAAGATTATTATAAAGAACTAGTTGATGGTAAATTCGGTTTTGTACCTTGCATCGAAAAGGAATTGTCTGGAATTGAACCGTTTTTAATTGAAGCTCCATACGATATTCTTATAAAAGGGAGATTTAGAAAAGTTCCCGCTATGTTTTCGTTTGCCGCGATAGAAGGTCTTTATCTCAGAAGCAGCGAATATTATGAAACCGATTATATCAATAAAATGAATTCTAATTTTGTTGAATTTTTACCAGCAGACCTGGATTTTCACACGAACGAAATTAAACGAGAAATTGGTGACAATGTTAAGCATTTCTATTTCGGAAACAAGACCGTCGGTGACGATGTTCTTGGATATTTAAACTATTTTGGAGACTATTTAATACTGCATGGTCTTTTGAATTCAGCAGAAGTACATTCGAAAGATGGGAACGTTGTTTATTTAATGGAATTCGCATATAAAGGTAGCGTGGGGAGCTATGAAAAATTTTATGACCAAATCGAAATGGCCGGACACGGCGATGTTATAAAACACGCGATTTTAAACAAACCCGCTGGAGATTTGAATGATAAAACAACGGTAACAAGAGTGGCGCATATCATAGCTAATTTCATGAAATATGAGTAAGTAAATATGATATTAAAATACATTATTTACCTACAGAATAATACCACATATAAGTAAAGAAGTTGAAGTACCGTTGCCGTACTGTGGCATAATGCAGTAATTTTATCGAGATAATGCAGTAATTTACAATAAACAAAAGCAACAAAGTTAAGTAGTAGAAATAATTTAAAAGTAAATTGGTCGACAATATGCATTTTTTTATTGTAGCACGGCAAAATGACGGCGCTATGCCTGATGGCAAGCACAGTACAATCCAGAAACAATGGCGACCACCGAGCGACAAACTATCCATCGCCGGTCGCCGCTGTCATGCCTGCCTGCGAAAAGCTGGAAATGCATAGACTGATCTCGAAACGCGACCCGCAGAAGCGAATCACTATGACGGGCTTTTTTGCCATATACATGGGGGTTGCGACCCAGTCAGGCTGGAAAGCCCTACCACCCCGCGTTCGCCATTGCATCGTTCCTTATTCACCAGGGTGCACCTTGTGTAGGTGAGGTTGGCTTGGATGTCTCAAGGCTTATGATGTTATTCGATACACCTCACACCCCATAAAGGGTTGATAGTTGTTTGTAGTGTACACAAATTGCTTACAACATAAATATGAAATATCTTTTTACATACGTTTAGCTCTTAAGTGCAGCTGCTGAAATATAGGTCATAGTTTCTACGCGACATATTTTCAACTTGAGGATGGTAGCTAGCGGGCAGCGGACTTAGTAAAAGCCCTTCCACCATGCTATGGTTTTATCACGATATTTTCCTTCATCAAAAGCTCCAACTCAGTTGCAAGGTTTCGGGCCTTTTTTCCTTTTTTAACGAGGGGACAATCCTACATACGATACCCTCATACTGCCGGGGGACAGCGTTATGTCGGACTCTTACCGACTAAAAACCCCTCGGCCGATTAGTGCGAATGTGAACCAGAGTGCGAGGTGATGACTAGCAAAACTCCGCTGCCCTGGCCACGCGCTTGTGTCTCCCGTGGATGGTAGAAACGGGGACGCACCTCTTAGGAAGAAGGTTCTTCCTATGCTCCTCACGTGGAGCGGTGTCTAAAAGCCGTGCTCTTTCCACACGGGCCTTCATCCATCGGTGACGGGCGCTCCTGTGCCTAAAGGTTTCGGGTCTACGTCAACTAACGTGGTTTCATCGCTTCGAAATGAATTATAAAGGGAATTAATTAAAAATATATGCATTTATTTCACACGCGGTTTTTTTATTCGTTACTATTATTATTAATAATAATAAATAGTTAAATAGTTTGCGATAAACTCAAAAACTACTGAACGGATTTCCATGCGGCTTTCATTTATAGATAGAATGATTTACGAGGAAGGTTTAGGTGTATAATTTGTCAAGATTCTGTGTAAATTGGGTGAAAAATAACCATAATTGTTGGAAGTGTCGGAAGCAGTCAAGCAGCCTGAGAGCTATCGTCGAAGCCGCTGCCTAATAATACCTTTGCTATATAACATAAAACAATTAAGATAATAAACGACGCAAAGTTGCGGATATCAGCTAAATGATCAGTGGGAATATATTATCTATGTAGTACAAGTATTTACGCATAACAATTTTGAAGAGTATGCAAGAGAGAGTTCTTCGTGGTAAAATATTTGGAGTTATTAAGCTTCATGGTCGTCGGTCAAACAATCTACAGCCTAAGCCATGATTCGGCCAATCTTTTTTTTTATGTCATAACTGGCAAACGAAGTTGTGGGCCACCTGATCTTAAGTGATCACCACCGTCCATAGACACTAATAACACCGGGGATGTCGATAGTGCATTGCCAGCCTGTGTTTGGGGGAAATGCAGTGAGGGGGACGAGGAGAGGGGAAGGGAGATGGGCCTCTAGCGCTCTCACTGACCGAACGAAACGCAACAATGCAAGCACTGTAACTTTACGTCAGTTTTCTGTGAGAGGGTGCTACTACCCCAGACGAGCCGACCCATTAATGCTGAAACCACTAATAGCTTCAGTGTGGCTCTACCACTCTCAATCTGGCAACCTTGCGCCTGTTGCCAAACATCATAACGGCATTAATGATTGCATTAGTCCGGTGAAGCTGTGAAGGCCCATCAGGCCAATAGCGTAGTAAGTTCGAAAAAAAGTCAAGCTGTTTTGGTCTCGTATACATATAGCAACACCCATTTGTATTTATATATATATTTAATTTCATATTATTTCCAAATTCACAATTGTATAAAGAGCGTAGGAATACCCCGATACAAATTAATCAAAAAGCTTTTATGAGCCCCATTCCATAATCCTCTAAATTCACAACTATATAATACCCCGATACAAATGAATCAAAGAGCTTTTATAATCCCCATTCCATAGTCCTCCAAATTCACAACTGTATAAAAAGCGAAGGAATACCCCGATACATATTAATCAAAAAGCATTTATAAGCCCCATTCCATAATCCTCCAAATTCACAACTGTATAAAAATCGAAGGAATACCCCGATACAAATTAAACAAAGAGCTATTAATCCCCATTCCATAGTCCTCCAAATTCACAACTGTATAAAAAGCAAAGGAATACCCCGATACATATTAATCAAAAAGCATTTTTAATCCCCATTCCATAGTCCTCCAAATTCACAACTGTATAAAGAGCGAAGGAATACCCCGATACAAATTAATCAAAAAGCATTTATAAGCCCCATTCCATAGTCCTCCAAATTCACAACTGTATAAAGAGCGAAGGAATACCCCGATACAAATTAATCAAAAAGCTTTTATAAGCCCGTTCCATAGTCCTCCAAATTCACAACTGTATAAAAAGCGAAGGAATACCCCGATACAAATGAATCAAAGAGCTTTTATAAACCCCGTTCCATAGTCTTCCAAATTCACAACTATATAAAGAGCGAAGGAATACCCCGAAACATATTAACCAAAGAGTTTTCATAAGCCCCATTCCATAATCCACTAAACCACGCTAACAGTAGTACCGCACCTCATCGTCACCAGCTATAATCAACACTTTGTGAATATCAGCATGAATCAACACAACTTCAGTCTCTTGGATAATAAGTTTACTGCTTCGTCATGAACGAAAACTCAAAGACTCGTCAATCGAAAAATGAAGCCAAATTTATAACCTTAAATTTTATACACTACTGGCACGTCATCAGTTATAATTATGCGGGATCCACGAGCTTCAGAGTTGTCGAGGAATATGAGCAAAAATTCATAAAATGTTACCTCAATATTTTACGAATAAAAGAGTTAGTTATAATTAGTAATCGCAGTATACAAATTGGCGTTATTCTATGGTAACCAGAATAAACCTGCAACAGGGGAATTTATTTCAAATCGTGTATTTATGGTCAGGGGAATAGCCTGTAATTTATTTAGACGAATAAATAGTACATACATAATCTTTATGTGGGTTTATTTTAATTTCTATATGGAATTCACAATGTTCAGTTGTAAGAAATGTTTATTTGATTTTTATTATTAACAAGCAGTGCTCGCGACTGCTTTTTTTTATAGTAGCACGGCTAAATGACTGCACTGTGCATGATGCTAAATTGAAAAACAATGGCGATCACCGAGTGACACATGATCCATCGCCAGTCGCCGCTGTCATGCCGGCCTGCAAAAAGCTGGATATGCACAGGCTGATCACGAAACGCGACCCGCAGAAGCGAACCACTATGACGGGCTTTTTCGCCATATACATGGTGGTTGCGACCCAGTCAGGCTGTAAAACCATACATCACCCCGCTTTCGCCATTGCCTCGTTCGTTATTCAGCAGGGTGCACCACGTGCAGGTGAGGCTGGCTTGGGTGTCTCAAGTCTTATGATGTTATTCGACACCCCTTAAACCCCAAAAATGTACAAATCAATGACTAATAAAGTCATCTGAAGGTATTTAGTCCATTTGTTTATCTACTTTTCTCGCATAATTAAGTCGCGGCGCCATTAAAATTACAATAACTTTTGATAGAGTGGACCGATTTTAATGAAACAAAGACTCAGTTACTCCCGAGGACATTATGCTTTATGATTTTGATGAGTATATTTGGTTTTATTGTGAACCCAGTACTTTAGCAGTGATGCGTGTTCATACAAACAGACAGACATTTTTAATAATTATTGAAATGTATTCTATTATGTACTTATTCGTAGACACTTATACTACAACAATTTTTTTCACTTAAATCGAAAAAGTACATACTGTCAAGTTACATTTACATTCTTATTAGATGTATAGATATGATAAAAATATGAGATTAAATTACCCCTGTGGAGTTCTTTCTTCTAAAAGAAAGAAATATAAACAACAAAATGAATAGTTTAGAAAAGTAAGCCAATTTTATATATATATATAGAAGAACTCTAGAAGAACTAGCGGGCCCAGCGGACGTTATCCTGCCCTAAATATAATAAAAAGATCGTAGAATGATATCGGAGCGCAAACTACCTGGTACAATTGTGAATCTAAATCATTCTTGGAGCCAACTGAATCTGACTAAAGCAGATCATTAAATAATAAATAAATATATATTTAATAAATAAAATATATATATATAATAATAAATAAATATTCTAGCTGATTTAGATGTAGTGACAGTAACTTTTGCGGGGTGGTTGGGTTTTACAGCCTGACTTGGTCGCAACCACCATGTATATGGCGAAAAAGCCCGTCATAGTGATTCGCTTCTGCGGGTCGCGTTTCGGGATCAGCCTGTGCATATCCAGCTTTTCGCACGCCGGCATGACAGCGGCGATCGTCGATGGATAGTGTGTCTCTCGGTGGTCGCCGTTGTTTTTGGATTGAACTGTGCTTACCATCAGGCATAGTACAGTCATTTTGCCGTGCTACTATAAAATGTAAATTATTCAATAATCAGTGAAATGAGGTTCTGTTTTCTCCATATATTTCCTGTGTTATTTAAGTTCCAAATTAGTTGATAGATGGCACAACAGATAATGAAGCTTTGATTTAATTTATTACTTACTTACTTTGAAACCAGATGGCAGCACGGTTGCGCGCCCATATATACATAATTAATTTTATTGTATGATTTTTATTATTACTCAATAATTTTTTTTCAACAATTTGTGATTGATTTGTTTTGTTGTTGATTATTGACCAAATCATAAATATTTATAAACCGTATGGTACAGAAACGTGACGCCATATTGCGTCATAGGTTTTACTTCAAAAACTGGAACGATGTATCCAAGGCTGGTTATTTTCATATAAACAAATATATTATATCCGTAACTTATTTCAGGAACCCGACACCGGAAAAGTACGGTATATTGCCACTCCACTGGCCAACTATGCAACCTACAAATTTCACTTGCTTGCATTTCGGAAAGGATCTAAAGATTATTGAAAAACCACACTGGGAACGAAAGGTCTTTTGGGATAACCTTTATGAACGATTCAGGAAACCTGTAATTTCTGTATTCAATTGAATTTCTGTATTCATTTTATCGCTTTTGCTAATAATCTACGGTACTCGTCAATCTTTTTTGGCCGCTCTGAAGTATCACGTTCAAGCTTGATCTAAATGTCGTCAAAAGTTTAATACAAAACGAAGCCAACCATTTTTGGCGGGATTTTGGAATGTAATGTAGTGGTTTTTATATTTCATTCATTATGCTGTGTTATTTAGCTCTGTATTGTGTAGTATTGGTGGTGTTTTACGCAATAGTTAGGTTATTGTGCAAGGTGAAGTGGATGGGAAATAATAACCACGAAGCATGGATTTTGACACGCCACAAAAACTCCCTGGAAAGTTCTAACAAGGGAGTCATAATTGAAATTATCGCAAGAAACTTGAAATACTATTACCTATTTGACTATGGCAGTAATAATCTAGAAGATAATAAATCTTCTAGAAAGAATAACGAAGTCAAAATGTTATTATATAAATCTAAAATTGATATATCTACATCCCTAAGGTGTTTCGATGTTATTGTATAATACATATGTATACCTAAATTTGCCTTCTGCACAATTACATTCAGAGCTGTTAAAAAAGTTTATCACGGTTTGTATTTCCTATATTTCATTTTTATTCAATTTCAAATTCTCGAGGCTATAAAGTATTGCTTCTACTATTCTCTAAGGAGCTCGTAAGAAATTTTACTTTCAATTAACAATTTTATTATATATATCATTGATTTAAAATAGTTCCATATTTTGTCTATGCCGTGTTCTTAATAAAATCGTTTGAATTCTCTAATTATTTTTTCATTATCATGTGTTATTTTGTCTGCCGTTCAATTCCACGTATCCATAGAAAAGTCACGTATTTTGTTAAAAGTACTAAGCAGGTAAGTATATACTTAAATTCTTATATATTTGTGTCGGTACATATCAAACTGAGCTAAATCCAATTTTAGCCGGTCCTTATATTTTACGTTATTTTTCGAGATCTTCAAATTGTGTACTTGGAAAATATGAAGATCATTAAAAAAAAAACTAAAAACCTTATAGACGGCAAAATTTGAACTTCGTTTTCAATGTATAAAAACTGGAAATCTTAAAAAAAATAAACATGTTATATAAACGATTAAAATTGGATTTACTTCATTTTGTAATGTAACCACACACTTATTAGTGTCGAATATACGATATCTATCTTCTATACTTCGTCTGGCTGAAGAAAACCCAGAATAACTTTTCTTTTTCTTTGATAATTTGACACTGTCTCAATTAAATGAATATACTCTTTCATGTTTTCTATACATTATGAATAAATATGCTTATAAAAAAAATTGGTTGTCTGTAAAATCACTTTACGGACGGATAGTTTTATTTGATAACGTCATAAAAAAACATTGATGAAAAATTGCATACTTTTATGAATTGAATTATTCTATATCATTCTTATATATTAATACGTGAATCCTACTAAACTTTGTATCGCTTTTTAACGGAATTGGGCGAACGGATGAACGTGAAATTTGGCATAGTTATAGTTTATATGGAGGAGAAGTGCAGAAACCTATTTATTTTATATAAAATGCATTAGAAGTACATTAAAATATGCATTACTCACACTAATGCTTCAATTTTACACAACATATACACACATGTAAATAAAAAAGACATTTTGACATCTGTCAATAAAGGACTTCAAAAAAGGTTGTGAAGGAGGTTGCTACACTCGATTGTATGTATTATTTTACTCTTACGTTCCAATTACCCTTTTTCATTCTACATTCTACAATGATATTATAACATAATACCCTTTGACAAAAGAACCCTAATAAAATTAAAACTTTAAAAAATCAATGAACTATGGTCGAATGTCGGCCTCTGGGCGCCCACTAGTATAAATAGATGCGTCACAGGCCGAACGCTTAGGCGCTTAGGCTCCGGTGAAGCTGTAGAGGCCTCCAAAAAGGCCAATAGCGTAGTCAGTTCGAAAAAAAAAAAACGAACGCTTAGGCTGATCGTGCCTCTCTATCGCTTGTTCTGCGCTCTCGCTTGCACGCTCGGCTCAGGCGGAACGTGACAAAGAGTCATGCTTTTTCGTGCGTGCAGCCGGCGTTTATCGATTTATGAGACGTTATGAGACACTAGAAACATTCATAAAATAAAACCTACTTATATTTGCAGATGATAATAGAATATGACCTATGATAATAAATGTTTCCTTGCACTAAATCTAGAAAAGTACGGACAATTAGGGAAACCGGGGGAAAAATACCCTATATCCTGTTGTGTACACAATACATGACAATGTTTATACAAAATTTCATTACGATAGGTTTACTAGTTAAAGCGCGAATTACACACAAACAGATAAATTTACTTTCTCATTTATAATATTGGTAGGTAAGTATAATATTATAAAACAAAGTCCTCAGCCGTCTCTGTCCCTGTCTGCCTGCTCGCGATAAACTCAAAAACTGAGCGAATTTTCATGCAGTTTAATTCAGATTAATTCACGAGGAATGCTTAGGCATATAATTTGTTGAGATTTTTCGTAAATCGGTTGAAATATAACGATAAATGTTGAAAGTGTCGGAAAAAATCAAGCCGCTCGGGAACTTTCGTCGAAGACGCTGCCTAATCCCATTGAGATATAACAAAACAATTGAGATAATAAACGACACAGACGAAGTCGCGGGGATCAGCTAGTATGAATATGAATTTATTGTAACGTATTACACTAATCACGTATAGAGTCGATGCAGTCAGGAATGGCAATAAACACTTCGTAGATACTGTCACTATTTATTTGGCCAGAGCTTCGCCTTACAATAACTTCGAATATAATGATCAAACTAATGATTCAATTCTATATAATGATATTCTTATTTACGTCTTATTAAAATCTATATAATAATAATTATTCTTATTTATGTATCTTTATGGTGGCGCTAGTTTCAATGTGTCTCTTAATATGGTGGCGCTAATATCAATGTTCCGGTCGTGTTGTAGTCTCGTCTCTTGAATGTGATGCAGCGGCACCGGAGGTGGGTGGTAACAAACGATTTTAAGTCATAAATACTCATCCGAGCATCATAAAACTTTACGTTCAAGCTGTCCCATAACAACTTACGTAGGTACCCATGTACCTACACAAAATGGCACAGGTAAACTTACATCCAAAAAAAAATACTATTCCTCTAAGGTTACGTCAAATCCACATAAACCCGATCGAGTCCACAGGTAATAGCTAGTTTTTAATAAACCCTATATGGTTAGCAGTTCTTGCAGCACGAAATACTGCATCGGAGACGAATTTTTCATACACGGTCTGGCTGGAAACGTGCCAATATTTGTACTATCAAAGCAATTTTGATATTACGGTATCTGAAGACATTTTATTACCAATATGGAAATTATTTATGAAATAGCGTGATGATTTAAAAAAGTTAAGTTTGTCGACAAATTTCTCGCTTCTATAGGCTACTTAAAGTAGTATTTAAATTTACAGGTTTATGGTGCGGACCGAGAGTCTGCAGATAAGAAAAAAAAAAATTACAGGTTGATCATCGGGAAAGTTTCATAAGATATAAATAAAAAAAAAATGTCAAGGCAGTCAAGGTCTGCCAAAAGAATTGAAAACTCAAAACAATTAAATAAATGTGTTCTTTTTTGGATTTTCATCTTAATTATAAGGGGGTGTAGGGGTGTCGAATGGGGTGTAAGAGGTGTCGAATGGGGTGTAAGGGGTGTCGAATAACATCATAAGACTTGAGACACCCAAGCCAACCTCACCTGCACGTGGTGCACCCTGCTGAATAACGAAGGAGGCAATGGCGAAGGCGGGGTGGTATGGTTTTACAGTCTGACTGGGTCGCAACCTCCTCGCATATGGCGAAAAAGCCCGTCATAGTGATTCGCTTCTGCGGGTCGCGTTTCGGGATCAGCCTGTGCATATCCAGCTTTTTACAGGCCGGCATGACAGCGGCGACCGGCGATAAATAGTGTGTCACTCGGTGGTCGCCATTGTTTTTGGATTGTACTGTGCTTACTATCAGGCATAGTGTAGTGATTTTGTCGTGCTATTATAAAAAAAAAATAGTGTGAATGACAATATTTACATTTCCGAATTTGTTTATTAAAATTATTGACATTAGTTTGGTTTTCATATCTATTGGCACTCGGAGTAATAATTATACACATTTTTATAAGGTCTAGTAATCAATCAAAACTATGAGGAGCTGCAAGATATCAATATTACATGTACACAGGACCCGATACCACGCGTCTCTAGTCTGATACAAGACGCGTAAGCGTAATACGGCCGACTATGTTTACGTAGCATGTCATGACGCGAAATTATAAATTTACATCCTGCCAATAATACTGGTGAACATACCTAAACAAGTTATGTGTATAACATACATGTTACATATATGTTATAAACAGAAACTTATGTGTGTACTTATATACGCACGTAAGAAATTATCCTTCTTTAGCTTAAAAAAGACATTAAACGCAATTGATAACATTTTAATTGGAAAAAAAAACTTTAAAAGGCTTTACGTTTACTTCTCTACATATCCTGTATACAGAATCGAGTAAAATACCAAAAAGAACTAGAATAAACCATATATGAAATAATATATAATGTAATTAAATAAAAAGAATACATACAGACCTAACATAACCTCAACTCTATGAACCTACTTAAAAAAGTTTATAGATTAAAAATATTACTTTTATCACGGATACTCGCAATAAATTATCATTCGCCACTATATATAACATTTAAAATCACACACAAATACATGCATGAATATTTATTTTATTATCTCCACTAATATAAAACACGTGTTGTAGATTCATATAGATAACCTTGAATATACTTCTATTTATTTTATCAACCACTCTTCTAGTAGATTATTACTGACATTGTCGTATAAGTAACGATATTGCAAGTTTCTTGTGATCATTTCTTCTTGTTACATCTTTCCAGGGAGTTTTTTGGTAAGTCATAATCCACGTTCCCCTGTATTATTTCCCATCCACTTCAATTGTGTATAATAACCAAACTATATTACGTAAAGCACCACCAATATTACAAAATATAAAGCTGAATAACATAAAGTTATGAATAAAATATAAAATCCGCTACATGACATTCCAAGATCCCATCAAAAACTCTCGAATATAGTCATTAGTTTTCACGAAAACATGACAGATAACTACAAACCAACTGAAAAGAGTAATACAGAGAAACCATAATACAATTTGATATCATTTAATATATAAATACACAAACTCAGTAATATACCAGACCGTATTCAATATCGTAGTCTAAATAATCCTTAGGATGCTTTCGATTAGCCTGACGCCTGGTCGTAAAATAGCTTCCCAATTCTGGGTACGCTTCAAGCAACATACGTAAGCCCTTCTTACTTACCGTTCCCTTGGTCACTATGTCTTTAAAAGTACTGTTCTTTACGAAATTCTGATTTACATCTTTTATTTCCTTCAAACGCTTCAGTAAATCTGCGTCAATTTTAATCATTTCTAATTCGTGAATATCTTTGACAGACTGACGATCGTCCTTATAGCGTTTCTTTAGTTCCTTTATGAACTTCTTCAACTGTTTCGTTTTCCTCTTCCTCGCAGTCGTCCCATTTCTGTAAGTCCTGCTCAGTATCTTTCTTATTTCTTTTATGATTTTCCTTATGTTACTCTTTATGTCCTTTTTACGTTTCCGTCTCTCTCGTTGTCGTTTGCGCCTCTCTCTCCTTTTCTTTCGTTTTTTGCTACCTTTCGACTTATTCCCTCCATTTTTCCTCTCCTCGGTGTCAGTTGATAAGCTCGAATCAGCGAAGGAGACGTCGAAACCTTGATACATGTCGTATGTGTTGAGTTGTAAGGCGCAGCAAACGAATTGTGTTCTACCGCAAAAGTAGTCGCCGCGGTAAATACGATATTCTGCTTCACATTCCATAGGCAGCATGCAAGTGCCCCAAGGCATGTCGTGCTGATTTGGATCTCCGCAAGGGACTCCCCAAGGTCCTATTGAATAATAAAAAAGTAATATGGACTAAGTCACAAACAAAAAAAAAGTCAAGGTAGTAAGGACTGCTGCTGCTCCTGAACGGAGTGACAACGCAAAACAATAGAATAACTGTGTTTCCTTTTGAATTTTTAAGTTAACTATAGTCTAAATTATTGAAAATTATTAAGATTACTGTGGTTTTACATCTATTTTTTTATTCTATTCTATTCTATTTTACATCGGGGCTCTATCCATCGAGAAGTTTTGCATACCTAATGAGGAAAGCGGAATCTCCCAATTGCGATGTATGCAAAAATATTGAGGATGTGCATCACTTGATGATGGAGTGTGCTAAGAACTGCATCGAAAGAGAGTTGCTGATGAGTAGTATGAAAAGTATTTGCCAGAACATAGGTATTTGTCACAGCTTCTTGGCTGAACCCTGTTCGGATGAAGCTAAGATGCTGTATGACCTGGTTATGATACCTCATCAGCGACTCTCATGATAGAGCTAGAAGGATTGGGGAACAATGGTGCTGATATGTTCTGTGGAATAAAAGCCCCTAAATTAAGTAAAATAAAAAAATAAAAAACATATATTGGTATTCTGAACAATAACTATGTAAATGTTTACACAGTTTATTAATTAATTAATATGACGGGCTGACACAAGCTCAATACAAAATATCAATATATTATTATAATATAAACATATTATTAACATAATATTAACATATAATTACATATACACAAGCCATTATATTACGCGTTGCTAGTCTGATGCAAGCACAATACGCCATGAGCGTGTCGGACACGCTTTACTAGCATGTCGCTGATACGAAACCATAAGTTTTTGTCCCGTCAAATACCGATCAACGGGCCTAAAGAAGTTTTCACTTCAAAAATACAAATAGCTATAAAAAACTAAAGGATAATAACATGTTAATTTGAATTCATTTATATTATCATAGCTATATGTTACCCGCGTCTTTGTCAGCCTGGAATTTACCAGAAAACACTTATACAGTGTAAACGTGCACGTGGTGAGTAGCCCCGTTAGTTCATAATAATCAGTGAGACCCTAACTTTTAAAAAAAAATTACTCCTTTAGCATCAACTATCTACCCATCAAAATCTAACCAGCCGTTTCAGCGATTAATCGGAACAAGCAAACTATTATAAGTTCCGCATATCATATCTAATTAATAAAAAGGTATTGCCATTACAAACAGATATTCCAGTTTTATTTATTGGTGTAGATCAGAGGTTCCACTCTTTTTTTCTCATATACTACTTTCAAAATTTAGCTGGTTCTGTTGGACCACCTGCAGCTACTTTTCTGCCATATTCCCAAGTTTTTACAAGTAACAGTCGCTGACCTTCTCAAAATACTAGGTCTGCCTACATTGATAGGTGAAGTCAAACCAACATATTAGTTCTTCACTATCAAAAGCAGTTAATTTTTTATGAACCCCCGCTTACGAATTGTGAACCCCCATTTTTTAGTCACGCCAACATAGACCTCCGTTGAGACACCCGTGGAGCCCTTTGGGAACTAAGGTTATAGATTATTAAACAAATATTATTGAAGTGGAAACTTTTTCAATTCTTTTTTTTTTATTGTAGCACGGCAAAATGTCTACACTGTGTCTGATGGTAAGCATAGTACAATCCAAAAACAACGGCGATCACCGAGTGACACACTATCCATCGCCGGTCGCCGCTGTCATGCCGGCCTGTGAAAAACTGGATATGAACAGGCTGATCCCGAAACGCGACCCGGAGAAGCGAATCATCACTATGACGGGATTTTTCGCCATATAAATGGTGGTTGCGACCCAGCCCGGCTGTAAAACCCTACCACCCCGCTATGGCCATTGCCTCGTTCGTTATTCAGCAGGGTGCACCACGTGCAGGTGAGGTTGGCTTGGATATCTAAAATCTTAGATGTTATTCGACACCCCTTACACCCCTGAGCACTTTGTTGGGTGCACAAAAATCATGGAACTCGCTTCATCATCACCGAACGCTTTCCATGAGCTATATGGATACTGTGTATATTTGTGCACTTTTTGGGTGAACAAAAAGCGTGATATTCGCGTCATCGTCACCGCACGCTGAGCCGCTATTGCGCTTGCCCGGCTTGCGTCAGACTAGCGACGCGTAGTATGTCTTTGTACATCTTATATTGATATTATGTATTGAGATTGTGCAACCCATCATATCTTTGATGAATTAATATACTGTATAAAAAAGTGTGTGTATACTTATGTACACGCGTTAGAAGTTATACTTCTTTGGCGTAACAAGATAAAAATCTTTTCAAAAATTTTATCTTTCGCCTTATTCTACGTTTGTAGAAAAAGAACACTAACAATAGAAAAACTTGATTATAGCTAACTTCAGGGTGTCGGTGTTTCGTGACGGTGTGCGAAATATAACTTACACACACACTTTTTTCTTTGTTTATATCATACACTTAAAACCATCTAAAAGGGAGTTCCGATCGGACCGTTGACTTGAGCGGTCGTCCCTTCTGCTGCACGCTCTACGCTCGATCTCGATACTCGCGAGTTAGTGACGTTCGTTACTACTTCGGGCGTGTTCGGTTTTCGTCATTTGCACACCTGCACTTCGCACCTGTGCTTCACAGCTGCGCACCACACCTGCGTTCCTTTTACTGAAATTGAGTGAGACCTTTCCTTTGTATTTATTTATTGCTCTATTTATTTCTTGGTATACTTAATTGTTTACTTAGTTATTTATCTATTTATTTACGTATTTCTTTAATCCTTCAGTCATTTCTTTATATATTTATTTACTTTTCAATTATTTATTTAATTATTTATTTGTTGTCTTTATTATTGTATTATTTTCGTCTTTTGTATCAATTTAAACAACTTTCTTAATCCGGACTCGATATAGTCCCATAACTTACGTCTGGCGTGCCCCCCTGCCCCTCAGGCAGGGAGGTTGTTTCGCGGCCCCCCCTCCCCCCTCAGGCCACCGGGATGGCCGATTTAGAACATGCTGCCAGGTTCCGCGATTACCTGCTTCAGCAGGGTCCGAACGTGGACGTTGCGACCGCGTACGCTAACTTCGCTGCGTTGTTCTCCGAGAACACGCATTACGTCTCTCGCGTCGCGACCGCTAACTCTTTCGCGGCCATCTCGCCGCAATCCCGTTTGAATGACGTAGATAGGGGGATTTCACAAATCCCCATACCGAGCTCCAGCTCGGAGGCCGGCTCCGATATGGAGCTCGACGTGGCGGCGTCCGACGAGCTGCCCGCGACCGCGACCTCCGAAATAATCGCGACCCCCGCGCCCTCAGCGCACTCCGCGCCTTCTGCGCACGTAGACGACGGTTTTAAAACCGTCACCTATCAAAAACGCCGCGGATCGCGTTCTTCAGACTCCGACCAGG
Source organism: Antheraea pernyi (assembly GCA_015888305.1). Lineage (NCBI taxonomy): Eukaryota > Metazoa > Arthropoda > Insecta > Lepidoptera > Saturniidae > Antheraea > Antheraea pernyi. Next base: position 57,242 of record MU159031.1, read on the forward strand.
GCTCCGCACGCCCGGTCGAGAAATGCGCCAATATAGATGGCGTTCGGGTGCCGGCTATACCGGCAAACGTAAGACCGCGGGCGAGCAAGCCCAATTCTTCCTCTGTCTCGCTCTCTCAGACAGACGCATCGGGTTCCGTAGCGGCTAAGAAGCCCCGCCCACCTCCCCCTGTAACGATTCAAGATAAGTCCCAGTGGACCTCTATCTCTAACAAACTCAAGTTTTTGAAAATCAATTATACGCCC
>MU159031.1:64789-107186 GCA_015888305.1 Antheraea pernyi
TCTCCTGTATTATTGTAGCGCTGCTAAAGACGACAAATAACACTTCTATGGATGCCAAAATGTCGAGATACCTGAGATTGATTACTTCCCGCTTGCAACATCCCTACAGTTCTTTGCATTTCATCTGCCATCAAATTACGTCGCTTCATGACGTAAAGAATATCGTTGAATTGTTATTCAATTTTGTCGCTAACTTTATTTAAATGGTTGGTAACATTATAAAATCAAGACTAAACGTAGCAATTAAAACGCACTTAAATTCAAACAAATTCGCAGTCATTTGAATTTTATGAAAAAACAAAACATAATCAAATTTTTTTTTACAACCAGCCAGTATGTCATGAATAACAAAAAAGTTTACTTACCTACGCACTTTGTTTGAGTAAATACTTAGAAATTAATTAATATAAATGGTAAAATTTGTAATATCACGCATGTTGCTTAGACTTTTTTGATGTGTTATATGATGTATTTGATGTGTTGTATATCTGGTTTCTAATGGGTATAATAAATCGGTTCCAATTTCACGAAAATACGTAAATATGAAGTGGGTGAAAATCAAATAAAAGATTTTTCGCCCCCTTAGGGGTTGAATATTTTCTTCAAATTTAACCCACCTCTGAATATAATCGATTCAAATAAAAAAAGAATCATTAAAATGGGTTCATAATTGACGGAGATATCGATAAACATAATAAAAAAAAATACACTCAACCGAACGTAGTAACCTCCTCCTTTTTCGAAGTCGGTTAAAAAAAGCCAAAACGTTCGGCTGGTGACGCATCTATCTATACATATATAGAATAATTCAATTTAATTCATAAAAGTATGCAATTTTTACTCAATGTTTTCTTATGTCGTACACGTAAAATTATCGCCCGTAAACCGATTTTACAGACATCCAATTATTTTTTCAACAGATAAAATATTGGAGTTTTCGGCGGTATCTTGCAACGTCTTGTAGTGGATTCTATTTTTTATTTAAAATCTTGTGTTATTTGTCTCTATATTTAGTAATACTAGTTGTTACCCGCGGCTCCGCACGCACTTTTTTAAAATGTATTAAAGAAATGTAAAATTGTAAGTGGTTGCATGTACATTACAGTAATGTTTTTTCAAAAATATTTGTAACTACGGCACGCACGCCATCTACTGTAACATGTACATTAGATATATGAACACGAATAGTGTATCGAATGGGGTGAGATTTATTATCTGCAACATACCTGGAACTTCAACCTACTATATACCACACTCAGTGCTCATTAACACTATATAAGAAGGTAATGAAAATTTTAAACTATACATTATCGAACAATATGTGTTAAAAATTTTATTATATAGATATAACATGCCCATATTGTCGATATAATTGTGTTATTCTTACACGTTGCTATAATTACTGAGTTATGTAGACGCCAACGCGGTAAATAAAACAATATAGCCGCCAAATTAACCAAATGTTATAATTTATATTACATACAAATATATGACTTTCAATTATGTATATTTATTCTTGGAGTCCAGTAAAGCACACGTCTCACGCGGATGTAACATATATTTGATCAATTTCACACGTACGAATGTACAGGTAGCAGTTCATCACTTATGTAGTGTACCAATTCAAATAAAAAAAGAATCATTAAAATCGGTTCACAATTGACGAAAATATCGATTAACATACATTAAAAAATATATATATATATACAACCGAACATAGTAACCTCCTCCTTTTTCGAAGTCCGTTAAAATCAAAGTCCTCTGGTCTGTCTATTTATCTGTTCGTGATAAAGTCAAAAACTACAGATCGGATTTTCATTCCGTTAAATGTAGAATGATTCATAGGGGAAGGTTTAGGTATAATTTGTCAAGGTTTTCTTTTTATCATCGGGGCGGGACAACGTCTTGCGATCCCGCTAGTTATCTGCCCGTGAAAGTCGGTCCAACCCATTAGGAGATAGTAGGATATTGCGGACGAAGTCTTGAGTAACAAAATAAAATAGTCTAAGTCACTTCTTATAAGGTGAGTTATCTGCCAGGGAAAATCCAGTGAAAATCTGTTCAAAGCATTACGGATATTCTACTGAGCCGAAGGCGAATAAAAAACCTAAATTCCTTTTTATGAGGTCTGCTATCTATCAGTGAACATCCCGTGAAAATCGGTCTAACCATTTTGCAAATACCAATGCGAACGAAGCCACGGACAAATAAAATAGACTGTGTCAACCGCTATAATTTCGGCTATCTGCCAATAAAATTCCAGTTGAAACAGGTCCAGCCGTTTTGGAGATTACCCGGAACAAACAAACAGACAAAATATTATAATATAAAAAAAAGACTAAGTATAAAAAAAATGTTTTTGGTTATTTGTAGCCATACCCATTCATCAAAAAGTTGTTATTTTAATTGTACATACACAAACTTTATTTTTATAATATGTAATAGATTACAAATAAAAAAAATTAGAAATAAAACGAAAGTAGAATAAACTTTTTGAATAGGTAAACAAAATTTGAATAGGAAAACAAAATAAACTTTGAAAATGTTTGCGATAGAAACTTACCACGTTACTATGGCAACGTATATATTACTAACGAAATCTCTCAAAAGGAAAAAGTGCCCGATTTTGAAACATTCTTCATTGGTACTCCGCTCTTATTGGTGTTAGCGTGATGATATAACCTATAACCTTCTTCGATAAATGAGCTATCTAAAACCGAAAGATTTTCTCAAATCGGACTGGTAGTTCCTGAGATCATAGCGTTCAATCAAACAAACAAACTCTTCAACTTTATATATTAGTATAGATTAGTGGTGTTTTACGTAATATAATTTGGTTATTGTGCACAAGTAATGTGGATGAGATAATATGGTAAAAATATGGACCATGTATTCTCACTCGCCATAAAAACTCCCTGGAAAGTTCTAACAAAACATTGAATTTATTGCAAGAAACTTGTAATATCATTACCTACTCGACAATGAGAGTAATATTCTACTAGAAGATGGGTTACTGAAAATAAAATAAAGGAATAAATATTTTTTTATTTTTTCTATTTTATTTAAATTCTAGGATCCTTCTAAAAAGTACTCATCTTGATCAAATATATCTCCGTTTTCAGACATCCCATAAACAAATGAGACTATAATAAGAGTAATACAACCAGACCAAGCGATTCTGAAATGTGAATTTTAAAATAATGTTGAAAAAAATACTTTAAATCGTTTCAAGGTCGAAGGAAGAAATAGGGTAATAAAAAACCACGTAGTACCTACTCAATACTTCAAACTACTTATTACTATAATAGAAATACTATGTTACTTGTACGATAGCTGAACCAGGTTACAATATCGTGTGCAGTAGACATGACCATCTTTTATGGCATTCACACAATAATACATGTCACAGGCTAGGATATGTAATACCCTTTATTGCTTAGTATATGTCTAGGCACAGGTAACTTGATACATTTATTTTAATTCTTTCACAAAAACGCATAATATATCGTTTCTCTTTATTACACCGATATAAAATGGAATCAAGTGTGAAATTCACGTACGAAAAACAACGAATAGGTCTTTTTTTTCGAACTGACTACGCTCTTGACCTAGAGAGGTCTTAACAGCTTACCAGACTACTAAGGCAAGCGCTAAAAGCACTCACCGATTTTATTTGACAACTAGCTCAAGGGTACACGGCACACGGTACGGCTCGGTGCGGTGGTAGGACGTGATTTGTCGCTGCAGAGTGTGGTTTTGTCCAAGCTCGGCAGTAACCAGGCTTGGTAAGCGATGGCCTCCTTCTGCGAGGAGGTCTTTTCACAGAAGGAGGCGGTGGAGAGGACCCGCGAGGTAGATCCTCTAAGCGGCCCTCTCCGGCAACGGAGGACCGCCGGGAGGAGGCGGCTGTTTGCCCAACTCATCCAGCCACCATTGCTGGACTTGAGGGGACGGCCCGGGGGTCACTTTCCGCCGGGCGCACCGTTAGAGCAACGGCTAAGGTTGAGTAACATTGTATGATCCTTGCCGCCCCAACAATTACGGTATGTCGGTACACCGTGGGGTTTTAGTCCATGCGAGTCGGACATAACCCACCCTCTCCTCCAGGAGGGTGGCGTATCCATAAGGGGTATCACCACGCTAAAAAAAAAAGGCTGTTGCCTGATACATGCAATTCGCGACCTATCTTTTTTTTTTAGCGAGGGGAAATCCCTTATGGATACACCACCCTCTCGGGGGAGAGGGTGGGTTCAGTCGTAGCCCATGTTCCACTGGAGCGGGCCCAAGGCCAACCCCTGTGGAAACCCGCACGCCGTATCGCGTCGGACCATCTGCCCTCTGACGTCCACGAAGGCGACCTCTCTACCCTCCAGGTACACCTCCAACAGCCGCCGGAGGTACGGGGGCACTCTAAAAAAGCGGAGCGCCTCCCGCATGACACCATGCGGCAGACTGTTAAAGGCTTTGGCGATGTCCAAGGACACCACCAATATTGTTTCGCCCTGAGAGGTCGCCTCCGTGGAGACCTGTTTTAGGAGGGTCAGGGCGTCTAGTCTGGAACGCCCTGACCGAAAGCTGAACTGCGCATTCAACAGGTTCAGCCCCACTTCCTCAAGATGCCAGACGACCCGGGAGGCAACGATCCTCTCGAGCGCCTTCCCGGTTTCGTCCAGCAACACTAGGGACCGGGACGCGGCCGCGCAGTCCTGGGTGCCGCCTTCCTTACCTATGAGACAAAGCCGCCCCGTCTTCCAGGGCTTCTCAATCGCCGTCCCCATCTCCTCCTCCGTAACCGGGGGAGGGATGACCGGCGCCTCCTCTGCCACCTGAGCAGGAGGCATGGGAGGAGGGGCGAGTTCCGGAGGGCGGGGAAACAGTGCTCCCACGACCCTCTCAGCCACCTCCGGCTGGAGAGTATCCGTTGCCGGGGGCGCCTGGCCGCGGAATTTCTCCCGGGCCAACTTGTATGGGCGCCCCCACGGATCCCTATCCAGCTCCCGGAGCATCTCCTCCCATGCGTGCTCTTTCGCCCGACTGATGGTGACCTGCAGCGTCTTCCTGCAGGTTCTATAGTCGCAATACAGCCGGGCCTCCTCCTCGGGGTCCCTGTTGGTCCGTCGCCGGCGGCTGCGCCCGTACAGCCGCCGGGCCGCGGAGCAGGCCGCACGAAGTTCCGCGATTTCGTGCGTCCACCAGTACACCGCCCTCCTCTTTGGGCGGTGTACGCTCCGCGGCATCGACGCATCGCAAACCTCCGTGAGAGCATCACGGAGGCGGGCTGCGGACGCGTCGATATCGCTGTCCGGCGGGGACAACGACCAGGCCTGGACGATGGCCGCCTCTTCCGCTAATTCCAAGACTACTGGAGGCGGCACGGACTTCGGAGGCTGCTTGCGGGAACTTGAGGCGATTCCCACCCTGGGATCAACTACAGTTCCCTCCGTGGCGGAACGGCGCTCCGCGATCCTTCTCGCTACCTTTTGTGGGCCGGGAGCGGCTTTCGCCGTATCAGCAGCAAGTGCCCGCCTCAGTACTTTGGAAGGCAGGAGGCGGTCGTCCAAGGCAGCTAGCCTGGCATTGAGCATCTCTCCTACTGTGTTCAGCAGAGAGTGCTCAAGCCTGCCAACCGTTGCCGACAGCATGTCCTCCCGCTCCTGAGGCCGCACCGCAGAAGGCCGTAGAGAAGGCTGAGGAGGAGGCGGCGGCGGCGGCATCGGAGGTGTCATCTCCTTCTTTCCATTTGCCTCCCGTCGCCAGGAGAGAACCTCCTCCTTTAGCTTCGCAACCTCGGCCCGGTGCGGAGGGCCAGGATCTCGACCACCTCCTGGAGGGTAAAGGCTGCCATCTTCAGGGCCCTAATGAGAGGCCCCTTGACGTGTCCTGACTTCGTGGCCACCTCCACGATGATGGCCGTCTGTCCGCTGGCCAGCTCCATTAGCTGGTTCGCATCAAGCGCCTCCAGGTTTGTCGCCACAGCCTTGGCGGGCTGAAGGGCGGAGTACTTGGGCTTTAAAGGCCTCGCGTTACAGGGTTCCTCGTTATCCTCCTGTGCGCTTTCCTCTGTCGCCGTCCGGGTGGAGCAACGGGAGAGGGCCCGGTCGTAAGACCCATCGGCCTCCCCAAGCACAGCACGCTTGGAAGAGCGCTTGTTAAGCGCTCTCCCTCTGCCCGCATTTGTTGAGGCCACCTTCGGAGCCTTCCCACAGGCGCTTTTTCGCACCGGTTTGGTCCAACCGCTTGCTGCCCGCTGCAGCACATTCCAAATCGCTAGCTTGATCGGAGTCCTTGTCAATAGCCGTTGTCGTCATGATCCTAGGATCGCACAAACTTGTGCCCCCCCCAGAGAACGAGGGGCAGCCCGAGTCCAGAGACTCGGGGAGGGATTCTCCACCCGCGGAGCGGGTGGTACCCTCCTGGGGTAATATGATATCAAACTTTGTGCTTTTCATTTTTGCTAGTATCGGAGTCTATAAAGAATGCATGAGTCACATAAAGGGAAAAGATCGAAGTCCAAAGGGAAGCGGGGGTCATCGTAAAAGGAGAGACTCATAATCCAGAAGGGGAGCGTCGTTGCGTCAGGTATCAGCCGCCGACCGAGAGGCGGTCGACGTTGCCCGGGGTGCACCACGCGGAGGTTCCTGACAGGAGACGCGGATCTGAGCTAAACTAAGCTAATCTAACTATTCATAATTACACGAGTTGTTGAAACATATATGTGTACCAAGCCTACATACCTCAGCAACTCTTATATATATTTCGTATCGAATAATTTTCTAATCTATTTCAGTTTGATAAGGGAAACAAATAAAACCCTTCCACTTTCATGTGTAAGCGTGTATGCATGCACGTGTTTGGAGGTGATATGTGTAATGTTGTCGCAGTGATGTAAGATTTTGTGTCACTGTATCGCGTGAGCAGCGCACTCAAGGGCTCCACGCCGTACTAGCTTAGGCTTGAGCCGAGTGGAAAACGAATAGGTGCGCCAGACCAGTGCCTTTATTACACAGAGGTAAAACTGTCACAAAATGTGATGTAAATCAACATTATAAACGTTTGGCTTGCATTCAATTAATTACCTTGAGTTATAGATTAATCAAATGACATCACGTAATGAACTAGTGAATGCAGTGTTACTCCATCGCGCTAACAGCGTGTTCGGGGGTTCCGCTCTGAAGGAGCGAAACTAGGTATAAGACGCTATTGAGAGGGGGTCACGGACGGTTAGCTGGAGCGAAATTAACCACCCGACCTCGGCGACGTGATTAGTGATGTGATGTTTCTGAACCGCATGTTCAGCTTGTCTCGTTTTGATTTGATGTGCTTTTTCCAGGTCAATCTTTTGTCCAGGTGCATACCGAGGTATCGGACAGAGTCACTCTGTGGCAGAACATTGTCGCCCATTTTAACCGAAGCATAGCTTCCTCTCCTTGGCGTAAACGTGATGTGTACGGATTTAGTTGTGCTGGCTTTGATTCTCCACTTCTGGATCCATTCGTTGACCTTATCAATGATATTCTGCAGTACAGTGGATGCTTCGATCGGATCCTTGCTGCTTGCGAAAATTGTAGTGTCGTCAGCAAATGTAACCGTGTATCATTGTTACTATGGATACCTTCCATAATCTGGGAAAATACTGTACTCGATGCACCCCATTAAAAAGAACGACTAGAAAAACCAATGCTTCCCTGGGAAGTTGCATAATAACTTTTTTTGTGATGAGATCGAATCCAGCAGCTTTTTTTTTTGCAGTATTTTTGTTTCTCTTTAGTTCCCCAACTGTGACTGGTCTTGGTGGGATGGACAGTTGTAGGTCCTGCCGCAGTGTACATTCGACTTCGTTTTCGAACTCCGCATTGTTGCCTTCATTAGGTGTAAAGATGGCAGCTAGGTGTTTTGCAAACACGTTGGCTTTTTCTCTACTTGTCTTAGTCCAGCCAGACTGAGTTCTAACAGGGCATTTATATTGCTGTGGCCTATTTAACGCCTTTGTAAACTTCCAGGGAGAGTATTCTTTTTGTGTATTTTGTGGCAGTTACATTTTCCAATTTACTTTGTAGTGTGGCGTTATTTAAGCTATCTATTGAGTTTTTCAGTTCTCTGATAGCTTTGTTAAGTGCAGTCTTATCACATTTATATCCAGTTTGGTGCCATATCCTACGTAATCTTCTCTTCTCTAGTATTTTGCATTTTATCTCGAGCGGTACGTTCCCAACCGCCTGCCATGTTTTTTCTTTTTTTAAAGGAGTATTAATCCAGCAAGCCTTTTGTATAAGGTTAGTAATATATTGGGTTGCATCATCTATCTCATCAGGTGTTTTCAAGGAGACATTTATCTCGATGCTTTTCTCAATGTACTCTCTGAAGCCTTCCCAATCAGTGAGATTATTGCACAAGGCATCAGGCCTCTCGTAGCTAATGATTGACATACTAATAGTTAGGAGGACAGGAGTGTGATCAGAACTACTGTCTATGCAGGATTCAGCCTTCATGTAATTGGTCGAGAGTCCCCTTATCATGAAGAAGTCTAACAAGTCTGGTTTTTTATTTGGATCTGTGGGCCAGTAAGTTGGTTCTCCTGATGAGTTACAGTTGAGATTGTTTTCATCAAGGCTTAGTTTTAGTTGCCTGCCTCTAGTTGTTGTTAACCTTGAGCCCCAGTATGTATTTTTAGCGTTCCAGTCTCCACCGGCCACAAATCTTCCCCCCAATGTTGCGAAGTATTCTGTGAAAAGCTACATGACAAAGATCCCACCAGAGACCCTATTCCAGCTTTATTGTATTAGAGTATAAATAAAAACTAGTAATACAAAAAAGTTTATTTTTTATTTAAAATATTTCAGATCTAATTGATAACTTCAACAACTGCCTCATCCCTTTCCAGCCATAACCTATGATCTTTATTCTTTTCTGCTGGATAAATCTTATTTACTCCACAAGTGTTGCAATACCATTCTATATTTTTTAAATTCTTCTTACTCCTTATTTTAATTTTCCCGGAGACATCATGTATAAGGATGCATCTGCATTTTTTACATATCTGCCTTTTTATATCAGGGTGCCTGAAAATAAAGAGAAGTATATAATTTTATGACAGTATAATAAATTTCAACAAAACACTTCAATATCGGTTGAAAGTCATATCATGTATTTCTTATTTTTTAGTAGATTATTACTGTCATTGTCGAGTAGGTAATGAAATTACAATTTGGAATAAACTAACAAAATGGCAGGCGTCTCGTTAGAACTTTCCAGGGAGTTAGTACCTAGAGCAACGCTGAAGTTTCAGCATGAATGGGTCACCTCGCGCGGAGTAGTACCACCCTCTCGTAGAAAACCGACGTGAAGTAACAGTGCTTGCATTGTTGTTTCTTTCGGTCAGTGAGAGCACCTTTGTGTGAGATAACAATAGATTTTATGTACAAAGGAAAAACACATGAAAATTGAAAGCAAACATATATTTTGCTTGAAAATTCCTTGTAAATAACATTATCTGTTTACCTCCCCTCTCTTGTGCATGCACACCACACCGCCTGCTCCACTTATCCATAGATTAATTCTGTTTTTAGATAGGAACCAAGTGCAAGAATTACAATTAAAAAAATATTAATACACTAGCTGACCCGTGCGACTTCGTCTGCACCAAATCGGTTATTACCGGTTTCGATTGTACTTTTAAACGCAAAAAATCTAAATACATCTCAAAACCCGATTGCAGCGATACCTACTGTTTCAAATTGTGAATCCCAACTATCCAGGGACTCACTCAAACATATACCCAGTTGGTATGTGAGAAATATTTTAAAATATGCTTTGAACCCGTTCGCAGCATCACCTACCAGGTCCAATTAAGATAACAAATAACCTACATATATTGCCGATAAATGTCTTCCCAGTACGTTGTCCCAGTAACTTCTGTCCCAATAAGCCTACAACCCGTTCGTAACATCATCTACCGGGTTCAATTAAAATAAAAACTAACCTACGTATATTGGCAGTAATGTAAAAAAAGCTTGAGAGGTCCATGGACCTCCAGTTGGAACGTAGTTCCTTTCCCTTTTTTGTAGGCGTTTACTATACGCTCAGTATAGTTTACATTATAAAATATCAAGTTGATAGAGTTAAATTGTAATTTAAACGTTAAAATATATTCATAAAATAAATAATGATAAATTAAACACTGAATGACATCATAACTATTTTCAACTTGTATTAAAACTTTTCACAACTACATTGTATTAAAGAAAAACATAAATATTAAAAAGATATGAGCAACATGTGTCATCTGTCACTTGCCTGTGACTATTTGTCTAAGAGCTAGGCAACGGTTTCGACAGCGAATTGGCTGCCGGTAAACCTTTACAGGCAAAAATATTGAACTTTATATAATTTTAGAATGTTTTGTTTTTCACTAACTTTTAAACGCTACTAAAACGTGAATTTATTATTGCCAGACATTTTTGATATTAACAATAATGTGCCCGATGCAATTTTTTGTAAATAAAGAAGTATGTTCAAACCATGTTAAGATATCTGTAATTTTATTGAAGTTATATTTCTTTTGGCGCGTTAGGGAAAAATGATGAGAGTAAATTTTTACGATGAACGCGCACACCGTAACAAAAAAATGATGAGAGTAAATTTTTACGATGAACGCGCACACCGTAACAAAAAAATGATGAGAGTAAATTTTTACGATGAACGCGCACACCGTAACAAAAAAATGATGAGAGTAAATTTTTACGATGAACGCGCACACCGTAACAAAAAAATGATGAGAGTAAATTTTTACGTTGCGCGCACACACCGTCACGAAAAACCGACACCCTGAAGTTAGCTATAGTCAACATTTTGTTTCTTTGTATTTGTTGTTTGTATTTCTTTATATTAAAACTTTCATTGTATTAAATACCTTTTTTTTATTGTTAGTGTCGTTTTTTCTACAAACGTAGAATAAGGCGCAAGATAAAATTTTTGAAAAGATTTTTACTTGTTACGCCAAAGAAGTATAACTTCTAATGCGTGTACATAAGTACACACACACACTTTTTTTTAATATTATTTTATTTCAACATAAAAAAGGGTAAATTAAAAATATAATGTATTTTTTTATGTCATAGGAGGCAAACGGACAGGTGGGTCACCTGGTGTTAAGTAATAACTACCGTCCATAGACACTTGCAACACCAGGAGAGTCGTAAGTGCCTTGCCAACCTGTGTTGGAGGGGGAGGAAGCGGAAGGGGAGAGGAGGAAGGGGAAGAGAGGTGGGCCTCTCCGGTGCTCTCACTAATCGAACGAAACGCACTAATGCAAGCATTGTTACTTCCCGTCGGCTTTTTGTTAGAGGGTGGTACTACCCCGGGCGAGCCGACCCATTCATCCTGAAACCAGTAATAGCTTCAGCGTGGCTCTACCCCCTACCAAAACCTATGTATAGAATAACTTAGTTATAACTCTAGCTTAGCGCAACACTGGCTGTATAATAAAGATAGCCATAATTATGGAAGAGCCTGGTTAACAAAATGAAATATGTTCTTTGCAAGGGAAAAAATAAAATGGTTTGAAATGAATTATTTTGTTTATAAAGAATATCACCAGGCACATTATTGTCAATAACAAAATTGTGTGGCAGTGAAAAATTCATGTTTTTAATAACGTATAAACGTTAAACTTATAAAAGTTACTGACAAAAAATGTTCCTTAAATTATTTATAAATCAAAATGTTGATCTTTAAAGGTGTAATTCGCATTAAAAAATGCAACGTTAACCGGCTACCAGGTATCCTGAATCGTGTTGTAATGTACAGATTTGGTTTTTTTTTTTAAGCAGCATGTGGAAATATAGCTTAATTTTTTAGCTAATCTGTCTGCTATATATAGCACAAAGAAAATTTACCAAAATTCGTCAAGAATATCATGAACTACATTTTTTTTACTTTCGTCCGTTATCCTGGAGAATCCCTTGTGTTTTATGAGATAAAAAGTATCCTAGATGTAACCTTCTAATATTGGTTATTACTGTGCCAAATTTCGTCTAAATTGGTTCAGTACTTTCAGAGTAATACGTGTTTAAAGGGACAGACAAACAGGCAGATCCTGGAGAATCCCTTGCGTTTTATGAGAAAAAAAATATCCTAAATGTAATCTCGTAACATTAGTTATCACTGTGCCAAGTTTCGTCAAAATCGGTTCAGTACTTTCAGAGTGATGCGCGTTCACAGGGACAGACAGACAGACAGACAGACAAAAATTTTAAAAGGGTTATTTTTGGCTTCTATATCGACAACAAAGTACATCTAGGATACTTTTTATCTCATAAAACACAAGGGATTCTCCAGGATAACGGACGAAAGTAAAAAAAATGTAGTTCATGATATTCTTGACGAATTTTGGTAAATTTTCTTTGTGCTATATATAGCAGACAGATTAGCTAAAAAATTAAGCTATATTTCTTTGCATGATGTGCACACAATGAGAGACCTCTATCATTCTATTTATATAAGAAGATAAAGCTTCCTTTGAAAAATGCAAACATAACCAACAGCTACATAGTCACTTACATTTTTAAAACATTTTTCTTGGCCACATTTACGATTAGGTTACCATAATACGAGGACAAAGCTGGACTCTTAGAAACCACATATTTACTTATCTGTGAAATAAAAAAAAAATTATGTATGTAATTAAATTCTCATTTAGCTGTAAACATTCCCAAGGGATTAAAATAAAGTTTATTAATTTTTTATATACTTGCTTATAGTTATATACTTTTATATAACTATTGCTTGGAGACTGATTCTCAACTTAAGATCATGGCTTTTTTTTATTAAAGTTGTATAGTTATTTACATGTTCTATTTTATAATTTTGTCTTTCTGTTTGATTGAATCGATTTTAACATTATCATTGGAAGGTTGGCCATTTTTCATGATGTAGCTACAATTTTGGTATTGTAGTTCCACCATCTGGTATGTTATTTAGTTCAGGTACCGTTACGCAGGCCGGAATGACAGCGCGATCGGTGAGGGATAACTCTCGGTAGTCGCCATTGTTTTTGGATTGTACTGTGCTCACTCTCACAGTGCAGTCACTTTGCTGTGCTACAACAAAAAAACCTATATATTTAGTCACAAGAAAAGTAAGTACTGCCGACATGTGTGTGATATGGCAGCTATACTGTATACACTTTTGGGGCGTTCGCTACAACACAATCCCGGCTTGGCATTAGAAATTCGCATCACAATTTTGGGGTTGTTAAGGGTTGTTTTATATAGAGGTTGGATACCCCTTGCAAACGACACCCCCCTCAGCCCGCGGAGATGCGTAGTTTTTTTTTAATATGTGTTTGAACTTACCTGTAACAGAAAGTGATTTTTCCATCAGATTTTAAGGTTTATACTACTATACTTTTGTTGTTTTCATATGTTTATTGTTGTTTTAAAATTGTTCACTATTATTTCAGAAAACAAAAAATGAAATATAAATTATTTATATAATGTAAAATGGAATGTTTTCCTAATCTTCTTTTGGGTTTTTTTCTACTATATTTAATCAAAACTCAACTGTCTCAATCCTAGAAAAAAATATAATATAAGTTATTTGATCATAAAGCCTCTCCACACATAACACATGCGAGCGAGCGAACTGGTCCAAGCAAATCCGACTAAGTCACGTTAGGTTAATAGAGGAATAGGGCTTACAGGATTAGTACTGTTACGAGAGTTTTAAATACTTCAAATTTTTTTTTTCCACAAAATTTACATTTTTCCAGCAATATTTTTTTGCTCTCCTAATATATAGACATAGTATTGTACAAACTGTTGAATTTAAACTTAAAAATCATCATGTTATTGATATACGAAATTACCAATCATTGTTCGGAGGGAACATAATTTCAAAATTTTGATCATGAATATCTCAGTAACTACAACTTTCCGCGGCGGGGGAGTGGTTTAGAGGGGTAGTCAGCCCCCTCCCCCTCCCCTCGCACCCCCCTTCAGCACTTATTTCAGGATGCGAATTTCTAATGCAGCCCCAAGTAAAATTAACGAACGAGAAAGAGAAGTACAAATATTTCATTATAGAACAAACCTGGTATAAGTAATTTATGCGTTGAAAAGAATCGTTTCCTTGTACTTTCTTCATTTATACAATATTACGGCTAAAGAGAACAGATACATAAAACTAAGCAAAACAATTCAAGTAAATTTCCCCACAGACTAATAGTCGTACAAGTAAATTTCACCTAAACATTAGATAAGTAACTACTTTTTTTTTCAAAACACCTTTGACAATCAGCTCTTATGTATAAATATATGACCAATGGTCTATGGTTATGAATGCGTTTGGAAATTAAAAAATTACAACACTTTTTCTATCAATTATAATTTAATTTATTTATGCAAAAAATATATTATAAATGGAATATTAAGCATTGAACCTATATCTTTTTTATTACCTTCCAGTAATGATATATTTATTTATAAACAAAAGCTTAGTAAAGAGTTATATTAATTAGTAGTTAAGTACGGAGAAAATATCTACATAATAAAAGTCTGTTTTAATTACGAAACAAAGCATAGAGTGCTTTCTTTCGTGGATTTAATAATCTAATTTAAGAGTAATTATGAATAACATAGATTTGCTGAGTGGTAGGTCTTGGTAATTGTGTCCATCTGGATCGTAAAGACTATACACCAAGCATAATGCCCGTTGAAGTGACACCTTCAGATGTGATGCATCAATAGATGTATATTCAATAATCAAGTAAAATAGTAGAAAGTTTGTAAGCCGCTGCATTACTAGCACAATGCAAACAGAAAATGAAAATGAATGGATATAATTCCGTTACAATAAATCTGTTTTCGTTTATTTTGTTTAGGGTTCAGCCAGTGTATATTCAACTGACATCAAGCCAGCTTGGACAACGACAACTGTTGATTGATTTTGGATCTCTCAATTCAAATCAAATCAAAAATACTTTATTCAGTTTAGGCCCTAATAAGGCACTTATAAACGTCAAAGACTACCACCGATTCGGAAAACAATCCAGTCATCGAGAAGAACCGGCAAGAAACTCAATCGGGTATATTTTTTTAACATATATTTCTAATACATCATACAATAGCTTTTAGTGGATGCACAGAGAGGAATCAATTCCAGACATCACTCGTTCACATACTGATCCACTCCATAATATCCTTTTGAAACTAAAACTCGTTTAACGTGGCGCTTAATTTACAGTCCAGCAAATCAGTAACATGCCTTGGGACTTTATTGTAGAAGCTAACACTTGTAGATATTATGTAGGTCTCTGGATTACCTTATATTTACCATCAAAGGTAGTGCTACCGCTTTGTCAAAAAACCAATTTGCTAAAATGTAAAAAAACTTCATTATTGTTAAAAATGAAATTTTTATTTTATTTTATAAGAATAAACAACTTTATGATTTATTTTGTTATCTTGATATAAACTATCATAATATAATTTTGATAATTATTTTGTTCTCTTTGAAAAATTATACCAATTAATGATAATGACGTTTTTGAGTTTTGGCGGGATTTTAGTCTGTAATGTACACTACATGACTACATTTTATATTGTATTCATAATCTTGTAGTACTTGACTCTATATTGTGTAAAATTGGTGGTGTTTTATGTAATATAGTTTGTTTATTGTGCATAAGTGAAGTGAATGGTAAACAATACAGCATGAATTATGAGGTGCCACAAAAACTTCACACGACCCTTATTCTGTAAAATATGTTGTAATCTCCATTGAAACAAAACATTGACTTCAGTTTAGGCCCTAATAAGGCACTTATAAACGTCAAAGACTACCACCGATTCGGAAAACAATCCAGTCATCGAGAAGAACCGGCAAGAAACTCAATCGGGTATATTTTTTTAACATATATTTCTAATACATCATACAATAGCTTTTAGTGGATGCACAGAGAGGAATCAATTCCAGACATCACTCGTTCACATACTGATCCACTCCATAATATCCTTTTGAAACTAAAACTCGTTTAACGTGGCGCTTAATTTACAGTCCAGCAAATCAGTAACATGCCTTGGGACTTTATTGTAGAAGCTAACACTTGTAGATATTATGTAGGTCTCTGGATTACCTTATATTTACCATCAAAGGTAGTGCTACCGCTTTGTCAAAAAACCAATTTGCTAAAATGTAAAAAAACTTCATTATTGTTAAAAATGAAATTTTTATTTTATTTTATAAGAATAAACAACTTTATGATTTATTTTGTTATCTTGATATAAACTATCATAATATAATTTTGATAATTATTTTGTTCTCTTTGAAAAATTATACCAATTAATGATAATGACGTTTTTGAGTTTTGGCGGGATTTTAGTCTGTAATGTACACTACATGACTACATTTTATATTGTATTCATAATCTTGTAGTACTTGACTCTATATTGTGTAAAATTGGTGGTGTTTTATGTAATATAGTTTGTTTATTGTGCATAAGTGAAGTGAATGGTAAACAATACAGCATGAATTATGAGGTGCCACAAAAACTTCACACGACCCTTATTCTGTAAAATATGTTGTAATCTCCATTGAAACAAAACATTGACACTGGCAAGTGCTTTTGCGGAACTAAAACAAGAAAAAGAAGATAATGACATTTGGTTTTGGTCTGTGGTTTTAGTTAGTTTTTTTGTAGTGGAACATTTTGAACTGAATCTGCGAATTTATACACAAACATTTTAAATCTATAAATTGTAATTCTCTTGTACTGTTATCGTGTGAAAGATGATGTGAATATTAATTCACTGATATTAATTACATTAATTTAACTTTAAAAATTGAATGAACTTTGTGACCCTTTCATAACAAGCAAAATTTTTATTGAAAATGTTACGAAAGAAGTATATTTTATTGTCCAGGATAAAATCTAATAGGCACTTTTACAGATTTCTATCAACGTTACCAAATGCACATGAAATAGATGTTCCATTTTCAAATGGGTAAGTTTTAGAGGTTAATTTTTAGGGTTACAAAAAATTTAAATCCAGTATCATTTGTATGTAAAGATAGCTAACAAAACAATCTTAGTCTAAATAACTTTAGCATATTTTCTATTACCTTAAGCATTAAAAAAGCTACTACATAAGTGAAGCAGTTGATGCATAATTTTAATGAAACTTTTTTAAAATTGAAAGGCTTGCTATAGCTTTTTCTATACCTCTGGTATATGCTGTATAATGTCTATACAAAATCTCATTATAATCCATTTAGTAGTTAAGTTGTAGAAGTGTATCAAACAAACACATATTCACATTTATATATTTATGGGTTAAAATTTAGTATCGTTTGGTAGGAAAAGGGGGTTAGGATTGGGTGTGGGGAGGGATGTGGGGCGCCCCCTCTCCCATGAAAAGGTAACGCACCATTTTTGAGAAAAACAAAGACTGCATTTGATATTTGCATCTTGATATGTGTTGCGGGGGCAGCTATAGGGGAGTACACTTCTATACCACCTCTCCCCGCAGAATGCCCTAGTTACTGAGATATTCATGATCAAAGTACCAAACAGTAGTAAAACAAAAAGTATCAAACATAGTTAACTGGGGTTAGAAAACACCAGTAATGACTTTGCTTCATTTGTCAATCGCCCATAATAATGTTTCGTTTTTCTTGTTCACTGGATTTTAGGTTTAAAACTATTTTTATTAATATCTTGAAAAATATGCAGGGCTGCATTAGAAATTCGCATCGCAATAAGGGTTGAGGAGGGTGAGAGGGGCGGGGGAGGGAGGGGACTACCCCTCTAAACCACTCCCCCGCCGCAGAAAGTTATAGTTACTGAGTTATATTCATGATCAAAGTTTTGAGATTATGTCGCCTCAGAACAATCATTGGTCATTTTGTATATTAACAACATAGTGATTTGTAAGTTTAAATTTAACAGTTTGTACAATACTATGTCTATATATAAGTAGAGGAAAAAAGTGAATGCTGTAAAAATGTAAATTTTGTGGAAAAAAATATATTTTAAGTATTTAAACCTCTTGTACCAGTACTAAAATTTATAGTAATTTTGCATAAAAAAGGTTGAGTTTTCAACTAAAAAAATTATAACTCGTGTGAAACTATGTACATCTAGGCATTAAGGAATAAATTATTGATGGAAGGCATAAATCTTGAGAACAAAAAAATATATATTTACAATAAACTTCTGTCCTCATTTTTCACTCAAATATTTCACACAAGTTTATAGTGGTTAAAAAAATATTTAATATAAAACAACAAGGAATTTGATATGTGTTCGCAATACTAATCTACATAGAAAACTAGGGCGGGAGCAAAGCCCTTATTCCTCTATTAACATAATGTGACTTAGTCCGATTTGCTCTGGCCAGTTCGCTCGCTTCGCCTGTGTTGTGTGGAGAGGCTTTATGATCATACAAATAACTTATATTATATTTTTTTCTAGGATTGAGACAGTTGAGGTTTTGATTACACATAGAAATAAAACAAAAAATACAAGATCTGGAAAACTTCTGTTTTATGTCATACAAATCATTTATATTTGATTTTTTGTTTTTTTTTTTTTCTGAAATAATAGTGAACAATAATTATAGAACAAAAAAAAAATATGTATAAAACAACAAAATTATAGTCTTATAAACCTTAAAAATGTGCTCTGAAGGAAAAATCACTTTCCGTTACATGTAACTGCGAACACATATAATAAAAAAACTAAGTGTCTCCGTGAGGGGCGAGGGGGGTGTCTTTTGATAGGGATAAGCAACCACTATAAAAACAACCCCAAATCCACCCATGTTACCCCTCTCCTCCTAGCAAAGGATACTAAACCCAAACCTATTGATGTATATCTATTTTGTTCAGATCTGGTAATAATGCAACTGTTACCCATATTAGTGGAAGCTTACAGTTTAGCTCTATATAGTTTAAAATGAAACCAATGCAGTCTTAGATATTAAGTTATCGAAAACTAATTGTAATATTTATACCATTTTTGTTATTAAAGTGCATCACTGAAGCTCTCAACAGGCCAGTATGCAAGGTTTGCCGATGGTGCATGTGTAGCCACGTATGGTAATACAAGTGTTCTCTCAACTGTTGTTTCCAAAGCCAAGCAAAGTTCCAGCTCATTCTTACCTTTGGTAGTGGATTATAGACAAAAGGCCGCAGCTGCTGGCAGGATACCTACAAACTTTTTAAGAAGAGAATTAGGTGTGTTTCTTCCTTCA
This sequence comes from Antheraea pernyi, assembly GCA_015888305.1. Classification (NCBI taxonomy): domain Eukaryota; kingdom Metazoa; phylum Arthropoda; class Insecta; order Lepidoptera; family Saturniidae; genus Antheraea; species Antheraea pernyi. The sequence continues at coordinate 84,040 of MU159031.1, forward strand.
TAACTGTTATATTTAGAAATAATCTTGTCCTTTGATACATTATTATTGAGACATAAACATCAACTGACCATACAACTATATTGACGTGACAACCACTTCTCTATTCAAATATACATCAATACAACAATCCTCCCCCATTATAAAAATATTGAAGACAAATAAATTTAGAAAATTCATAAAAATGTTTTATAATCAAGTCCAGGAATATTTCTTAATAATCTTCTTGCCACAGGAGCCGGTGGTGGCTGACCCTCATCCTCTGTATTACACCATCCTCCTGTGGTAGGCAAGGCTTTGCATGCGTGGGTTCGGGTTCGTATCCCATCCTTGTCGCCAATGTTATATTTAGAAATAATCTTGTCCTTTTATACATTATTATTGAGACATAAACATCAACTGACCAAACAACTATGTTGACATGACAACCACTTCTCGATTCAAATATACATCAATGCAACAATAACTTTTTTCAAATTTAGAAGAGCATATGTTTATTATAGCAATAATAATAGATGCATCCATAGAGAGCAATAGTAATAGAGAATACATCCATCATGGATGACAGTCCCATTATAATGTAACTACTCAGTCAACCATGAACAATTAAATATTAACAATAGTCCACAGCAGGTACTACAATGACATTCCGAATATAGTAACAGAATATCTGTAGATATGGAATTGTTTTAACAATATAAATTACAATATCCTGTGCTATTATAAACAATAGGTCAATGGTATGATCACATAGTTGTTACCATGAGAACATGTTAATCAAATGTACCATGATATAACAGGACAGTTTTATTAGATAATATCATTTGCTATAGGATAATATATTTATATTTATTTATATTAATATATATTTATTTATTTATGATAATATATATTTGATAATATCTTTTGAGAATTGATTGAAAGATGTCATACATGACATATTCTGGACAGGTTTTATGTAATAAAAAAAAACTTCAATGCTTATCATCCTCCCACATTCTAAAAATATACCAACTGCAAATAACCCTAACCCTACACACCTGCACTGGCATTGCATGTGTGAGCACCTGGGAGATCTGAGTGATGTAACTCTACCTGGCTACCCACATCTTAAATATCACCCTTGCGGTTTACACATGTGAACATTCTTTGGCTCAGGTTTGTTAACTATTGATGTCTACTAGCACATATATTAAATCTTTCACTTTTTTAAAGTGTTATTATTATTATATGTTACATGTACTTGTAACTAACAAAGGTATGGAAGCACAACCTGCCTCTTAAGAAACTTTCAATTAAAATGAAAACCTGGCAGGGTCATTGAAACCTTTTATACATATTTAACAAAACATTTAAATTTGCAGGTCCTACAGAACGTGAAATCTTGACATCCCGCCTAATAGATAGATCGTTAAGACCTCTGTTCCCTCAAGACTACTATTATGACACCCAGCTTGTATGCAATATGCTGGCTATGGATGGAACCAACCCACCCGAAACAGTGGCTATTAATGCGGCTAGTGCTGCACTTGCACTCTCGGATGTTCCCTGGAATGGGCCTGTAGGAGCTGTGAGGTATTTATTAGTTTACAAATTTCCTTAAAGTAGTATAATATATTGATGACTTTTTATGATAGTAAGTAGAGTACAATCTAAAGGATGGTAACCAATAACAATTCAACAATTATCAGTTGTCAAACTCACAATGGTTTGTGAGTGGCTTAAGTTCTGTATTGTCTTCTGTAAGTCTTTACTGGTTAACACCAAAACACAATACATTATGGTGTTCTTCAAGAGAGAATAAAAGAAGTTATTAAACATTCAGTAACACCCATATAATAACTCCACCGTTGTAAGAGTACATATACTGCAGCGACCGCTTACCATCAGGCGGACAGCATGCATGTTTGCCACATGTTATTAAAAAAAAAAAACAACAAAAGGAAAATGGTTTACTGGTTTACTTTAAGTAGTTTATCATTGCAATGTGTTTAAAACACAATCGGCTGCAGATTACTATCCTTCTACATAATTACCAGACATAGACAGGTTGACTTTGGAATGTGAAGCACCTAATAATGCTACTAGAGTGAGGGGTGAATTGCATGATGAGTAGAATCCAGTCAAATACAGTTGTCATATCCTATCATCCAAGAATTTATGTATAGGAGTGTGTTTTAATGATTCTTTGTAGTATTTTCTCTGACATGTAATAGATTTAATTCACATAAATCGTCATTTAAATTTTTGAAATTGTTGTTCCTATATTGTAGAATGGGGCAAATAGACAATGAAATTATAATCAATCCGACCCGTAAAGACTTGGAGAAGTCAATGTTGAATTTAGTGGTGGCTGCAACTAAAAGCAATCTAGTTGTGATGTTAGAGGGTAGCGCCAACATCATACTACAACAGGATTTATTAAAAGCCATCAAATTAGGTATGAATGTAAGTTAAATTTCTTCTTAATTTAATTAAATATCTTTTAATTATATATCTTTTAATAAATTAACAATCAAGACTTGGCGTCGATGTGATACTGTCAAAAGAATGTACATTTATCTATAATCAGCCTCTAATAAAACTTCTAATAAAATATGTGCTGACTATGTTCATGATCCATTTTACAAGACAATACAGAGACTGTAGTGCAAAATTGTGATTTTTTTTTAATGAATCTTTATGACCCATACCCGCAAATCAGCCTGTGTCATGTGATAATTATAGTAAACTAAGTGAATTTTTTTTTTACAAAAATATTGTTGAATAATCTCAATTATTAATGTTGTAGGATTTCATTTAACTTGACTAAGTTCTATGCAAAGCTTTTTAAAATGAAGGTGTAATTGAAGTTATATACATATCAAATCATGCAATGAAATATATTTTTGATAGCTATGAATCTGCAGGTACTAAGGAAGCCCAGCACATAGTGAGAAGCATTGAGAAACTGCAGAAAGAAAATGGAAAACTTAAGAGAGAGTATGAGACACAACCACAGCTAGAACAAAGTATAGTAGATGCTATAAAAACATTATCGACAATGAAAATCAGAGAAATATTAAGGTAAATGCCCTTCATATATATAAATACTTTTTTTTCTTTTTTTTATGTCATAGCTGGCAAACGAACAGTTGGGTCACCTGATATTAAGTGATCACCGCCACTAACAATACCAGAGGAGTCGAAAGTGTGTGTGTTGCAAGCCTGTGTGTGACGGTAAAGGAGGGAGTGGGAAAGGAGAGGGGAAGGGAGGGAGGTGAGCCTCTGTCGCTCTCACTGACCTAACAAAATGCAACAATGCAAGCACTGTTACTTCACGTCGGTTTGCTTTGAGAGGGTGGTACTACTCCGAACGAGCCGACCCAGTCATGCTGAAATCAATAATAGCTACTTTGGGTTAATGCTAACTTTAACTTTTTTTTTTTATAGTAGCACTGCAAAATGACTGCACTGTACCTGATGGTAAGCACAGTACAATCCAAAAACAATGGCGACCACCGAGTGATACACTATCCATCGCCGGTCGCCGCTGTCATGCCGGCCTGCAAAAAACTGGATATGCACAGGCTGATCCCGAAACGCGACCCGCAGAAGTGAATCACTATGACGGGCTTTTTCGCCATATACATGGTGGTTGCGACCAAGTCAGGCTGTAAAACCCTACCACCCCGCTTTCGCCATTGCCTCGTTCGTTATTCAGCAGGGTGCACCACGTGCAGGTGAGGTTGGCTTGGATGTCTCAAGTCTTAGATGTTATTCGACACCCCTTACACCCCAAAACTTCGTTTATGTAGAAGGTGAAAATCTTTTAAAATAATTCGTACGTTAACCACGATTTTGAAGAATTCTTCATCAGTGCTTCGCTCCTATTGTTCTTAGCGTGATAATATATAATCTATAGCCTTACTCAACAAATGAGCGATCTAAGACTGAAAGATTTTTTTCAAACCGGACCATTAGTTCCTGAGATTAGAGCGCTCAAGCAAACAATTTCATTATTACACAGAAAAGATCTATACCAGCGGTCGTCACACTTTACTGCCCAAGGGCCACACATGACAGTGCGAGTGCCAGTGCCGGGCCGCAGAGGATGTGAACGCTCCAATATCGACATTATATGTATACTTGTTTTTAGCTCATCGATTATTTACTTTGAACTAGCTGTGCCCGCGAAGTCGTTCGTTTGGGAGTTGATATCGAAACAAGTAATCATAGATAATGTTCATTAGAACGTTTATTGAAAAAAGATAGTTTATAAACATAGGTAATTAGGTAAGAAAATATTTAAGAAGTTAACGCCGTAATAAAAATACCTGTTTTATAATTAGGAATTGTGGTGTTGAACTTTTTTAATTATTTCTTGTATATCGGCATCCTTTGGACTACATGCAATCCTCATTGTGTCTTCTAAATGGGTGGAAAGGCGATTCCGGTATTTATTTTTTAAGAAGGTCATTTTAGAAAATGAAGCTTCACAAAGATATGTTGAAGAGAACATGGTTAAAACAAATTGTGCGCAGTCTTGTAAAGATTTGTACTTGCTAGGGGCATTTCTCCAAAATTCTATGTACTCCTGCTTTTCACGGTGCTCAATGAAGCTGGCTTTTAGCTGTGTGTCGTGTTTTAATTCAATGATTTCATTCATTATCTGTGTTTTAGAAAACCCAAACCGGCAAAATAATTTCATATCTTCGTTATCAACATGCCAAGGGTTTTCCACGAGTATAAAGCAGTTCTTAATTTTTCGCACATCGTCAAATCTATTTTGCATTTCTCTCAAATATTCTTTCAAATAAGATATTAAATCTTTATGGATACTGTCGGGAATAGAAACTTCGCATTGCAGAGCAGAAACAGTTGGAAAATTTGAAAAATCTCCTGCTTCGAGTTCATTTATGTATAATTGCAGTTTGTCCTGAAATGCAAACACTTTATTTGTCATTTGCCCAATTATTTTGTTAGGTCCTTGCATCTCTAAATTCAGACTATTGAATTTCATAGTCATGTCGGTTAAAAAAGCCGCAAGTGTCCACCAGTCATTTTGTTGTAGTTGGGGGAATTCTTTGCCACTTTGTTGCAAAAAAAGTATAATTTCGTGTTTTAAATGAAAGAATCGTTCCAATACTTTTCCTTTGCTTAACCATCTGACGGCTGTATGTAAAATGACATCGCCATAATTAGCATGTAATTCTTCAAGTAGGTCTTTGAATTTTCGATGATAAAGTTCGCGCGCGCGAATAAAATTTATAATGTTTACAATCGTATTCATCACGTCTTTTAACAGGTTATTAGAAATTTTGCTTGCCAAAGTTTCTTGATGCAGCAAGCAATGAATGGGCAACAAATTAGGTAAATTCCATTCTTTCTTCATTAAAGCAATCAAACCATTATTTGCACCCACCATTGACGGACAACCATCAGTACATACTGATATCAATCTATTTACAGGTATTCCGTGTTTTTCCATAAATTCTTTTAGAACTTCCATAAAATCACAACCTCTCGTACGATCCTTCATGGTAATTACAGCTAAGAAGTCTTCTTCTATGATTCCGTCCACTATGCAGTACCGAACAAATAATGAGCACTGAGCCATAGAAGTTATATCCGTACTAGAATCGCAAGCAAGACTGAAGTATTTGCAGTTTTTCAATTTGTTAATCACTGCCTCAAACAAATTTTTCGAAATATCTTCAACACGGCGGCGACAGGTAGATTCAGAAAGTGTAAGCTTTTTTACTTCTGTCATTATTTGTTTACTATTTGAAAAATTTTCAAATAACGTTTGAGAAACAGTTATCATACACTCTTTCATCAATTCGGCATCAGTAAAGGGCTTCATGCGTTTTGCTAGGATGTTACATACTTGGTACGATGCTTTTGTAATAGCCTCATTTTGCCCGACTGCTGTCGTCATTATATTTTGTTGATGATGAATTGACGATTTCAAATGACTTAATTTATTCTTTCTTTGCATCGATTCTAACGGGTAGGCTTCGGTAAATGAACTATGCTTACTTGTGTGGTGGCGAAATAAATTGTATCGCTTAATTCCGACGACAGTTTCCCGGCATATTAAACAAATAGCAGTACCCTCCTTATATCCACTTATAAAACAAAATTCTTCCTCCCATTTTTCTTGAAAACTTCTATTTTCATCAGTTATCTTCCTTTTAGTAGCACATTTAGATGATACTCCCGCCATAATACATAAAATACCGCACGCGCAATCTATGAAGCAAGAAACGTTTATTCTTGTGCGTAAAAACAAATGAAATGACTCGCGTCGCGGCTCGTCACGGGCGCGGAGCGGGGAGCGCGGGAACAAGTCACGACACGATCACGTGCGAATAGCGTTAAGAAGCTACCTCGGTCCCACTAGCACCGTTAGAATTTTCTCTTTATTTATTGAACCATGTTTATTTTTCAATTGGCGGCGCTAGTGGGACCGAGGTAGCCCCTTAGGTCGGTTTTTGATTTCTGTCTAGGGCATCTGGGTAAAGATGTCTTGAAATAATTTACTTTGTCGCGGGCCGCACGAAAAACAACCGAGGGCCGCTGTTTGACGACCACGGATCTATACAGTGCTGTAATTGCGTTGGTAGATTCCTTGCTTTAATTATTCCTATCTTCAAAGTAGTACTAACATCTACACACAATATTTAATAAGATGAGGAATGGATGGAATTCTCTAGAATGCAAATTTTAGGGAGTCACTGTTCCAAGTAGTGTTTACAGAAATTTTATCGACCCAATACTTTGTTTCTTGATTAAGATAACGAAACAACAACAATACAATACCTTAGACAACAAACACACAATAGGACAATTGGTCATTTGGGATACCTGGCTAATTGAATTATGTCGCATATAAGTGCAAACAGTACATTGATGAATCGTTCATAAACATCGATGTTCTCAATATAGAGAACAACATGATACGATATCGATGTTTTTTTACGATTGATGTTTTTTTTTGTCTTTGGTCTCTGTGGAAAATTCGACAATTATGCCATTGTCAAGTTTATTGAGAACAACTCCAACGATAATAAAACAACAAAAGATTTGAAGTTGATTTTAACCACCACCATTTACCACATAGACCCAAAGAACAATACACCATTGGGATTAGTAAGTTCCTAAACAACTAAGTTAGTAAATAAATACCATATATATATCTAGTACAGGTAAGTCAAATGCAACAATTAATTAGAGCTTCATTTTATTCAAATTAATATATTTACACATAAGGGTAATAAGAGGAGTGAAGGAAAGGGAGAGGAGGAATTGCATATGATGTTGCATCCCTAATGTGGTAATGACAGCCGCATGTCATTAAAAAACAGCGACCATATGAAAGTGCGAATTATGTGTACTGTGGCGCCATCTCTGAACCACAAATTAAATCTTATGTGATTAAATGTAACGCAAAAGTTAGTTTTGTCAAGTACAAGTAGTGATAGTGATCTTGTCGAGTACAGATATCCTGTAACTCCGCTTGATTTCTGAATAAACAAATGTGATATAGAAGTTAGTTTTGTCTCGAACAAGTAGCGACAGCGATCCTGTCGAGTACAGATATCCTGTAACTCCGCTTGATTTCTGAATAAACAAATGTGATATAGAAGTTAGTTTTGTCTCGAACAAGTAGCGACAGCGATCCTGTCGAGTACAGATATCCTGTAACTCCGCTTGATTTCTGAATAAACAAATGTGATATAGAAGTTAGTTTTGTCTCGAACAAGTAGCGACAGCGATCCTGTCGGGTACAGATATTCTTTTACCTCGCTTAATTTCTGAATACACAAATGTTGTGTAGAAATTAGTTTTGTCTCGAACAAGTAGCGACAGCGATCCTGTCGAGTACAGATATCCTGTAACTCCGCTTGATTTCTGAATAAACAAATGTGATATAGAAGTTAGTTTTGTCTCGAACAAGTAGCGACAGCGATCCTGTCGGGTACAGATATCCTGTAACTCCGCTTGATTTCTGAATAAACAAATGTTGTGTAGAAATTAGTTTTGTCTCGAACAAGTAGCGACAGCGATCCTGTCGAGTACAGATATCCTGTAACTCCGCTTGATTTCTGAATAAACAAATGTGATATAGAAGTTAGTTTTGTCTCGAACAAGTAGCGACAGCGATCCTGTCGGGTACAGATATTCTGTTACCTCGCTTAATTTCTGAATACACAAATGTTGTGTAGAAATTAGTTTTGTCTCGAACAAGTAGCGACAGCGATCCTGTCGAGTACAGATATCCTATCACTCCACTTGATTTTTTAATAAACGTCTGTTCATTCCAAAAGGCAACAGACTTAATTGTACCACTATTGCATTATACTTGTTGTATGGGGACCACGAGTTTCCTAAACTGTATAAACATCTCCCACAGTGACAACACACATGACAAGATATCTAGAGACAATGCGATATCGGAACTCCGACAGACAGTATTAAAACAGGTTCGAGAATCAGAGGGGGATATCGGCCCTCTACAGGACTGCTTCAATGCACACCTCCGACAGACGTTCAGGGATATGATATTCGAAACAGACACCAGATGTGATGGACGACAGCTCGACGAACTAAGAAATATTAGCTGTCAGGTTGGTATCCTTTGAAAACACAAAAACAGGGCGTGCAACTCACCACACATACAGAAGGGATAATTAATTAATTAATAGCACACATATAATCTCTTTATAATGCTCAATTTATTCTAATTAGCTAGCTCTCTGGGTTAAAATCAAATCAAAAAGTCTTTATTCAGTTTAAGCCCTGAGAAGGCACTTATAAACGTCAAAACTACCACCGGGTCGGCAAACAACCCAGTCATCGAGAAGAAACGGCAAAAAACTCGATCAGATTTATCTTTTTATTATACATAACATAGCACAACATGTACAGCAACATTCCTTCAACTTACTATCGGGCAAATCGGTAAAGTGCTTTGGTATTTTGTTCTAAAATGCAACACAGTGTTAACTTTTTTTTTTAACGTGGGGAAATCCCTTATGGATACGCCACCCTCCCGGGGGAGAGGGTGGGTTATGTCCGACTCGCACGGACTTAAACCGCACAGTGTACGTCTGCCGCTATAGTTGGGGCGGCACGAGATCTCTATAGACTTCATCGTGCCGCCCCAGCGGTTGGCCCAGTAGCGAAAGCGCCGCCGCCGGGCCCCGTCTTGTTAGGAGACAGCCGGGTACAAACCGGCCGTCTCCTCCTTCCGCCGAAACTGTGCAATGGGAAGATGGGTCCCCCGACCCATCCTCCCCGGTCCAGCTACGGTGGGAGGAGGCGATCAAACTGCCGCCTCCTCCTGCCTGTCCTCCGTTGGCGGAGAGGGTCACTTTGAGCATCTTGCTCACGAACCCTCTCCGCCGCCTCCTTCTGCGAGACGACTTCTTCGCAGAAGGCGGCCATTGCGTTCCACACTTCCTCACTGCCGAGCATGGCCGCAACCACGCTCGGCAGTGACAGATCTTGCCCTACCGCCGCAGCCAGAGTGCGACGTTGCTCCTCCCAACGCCGCACTGATGACATACGGTAGTCGGCTCCCTGCGTGCTATCCGGTACAGGTACCAACCGAAGCAAACATGTCCAGTCAGGACCTGCACCAGACGGAACGTCAGGGAGCCCCATCCTCTATTAAGCCAATCCGGCAGGACCGGGCGGACGGCGTCGATCGTGTATCGACCGTACCGCGCGTCCGCCAGGTCTCGCCTCCACCTTTCCACCACTTCATCCCTCTTCTCTCTTCTCCTTTCCTCTATTTCTCTGGGAGCTAGAGGCTTCCCCATCCGTTTCTTAACCGCCGTATATTGATATACGGCGGCAAAAACCTCCGCCTCTAGCTCCCAGGGAAGGGAGCCGGCCAGCACCATGGCCGCCCCCGAGGACACCGTGCGGTATCCCCGTATCAATCTCAAACAACAGTATTACCTAAGAAACTGTTATTGGTCTTGCTGATCCTGAAATATGGAGTGATGGCCTTTAACTAAATCCAGATTATCTAATACACTTTATAAAATTTAATATAATAACTCATAGTAATCCAATATTCTGATGCGCCACGCATATAATTTTGAAAGAAAATGACCATTGCGAGTAATATAGATCAGATATATTTTGTATCCTATGACTTTCCGTACATATATTTTAATAACATTGCAGGTATCGTTATACGAACCGCTGCACGGAAGTTCTTTATTCCAACGCGGGCAAACCCAGGTGCTGTGCACAGTCGCATTTGACTCGCCTGAAAGCGCTCTCAAGATGGACACGCTCACAATGCTTTCCAGGTAACTAACTTTAACAGATGCGAATATTAAATGATTAAGATTTAGGCCACACATTAAGGTGCACCAAGTTGCCTTTTTGATTGGGTTATCTCTCAGATCGTTAGTTTATAGATTTAAAACATTTAAGAAGAAAAATTCGTTTAACTTGCCTAAATACTTTTCCCATTCATTTGACAAGGGGTAGAGCCACGCTGAAACTATTATTGGTTTCAGCATGAATGGGTCGGCTCGTCCGGGGTAGTACCACCCTCTCATAGAAAACCGACGTGAAGTGACAGTGCTTGCATTGTTGCGTTTCGTTCGGTCAGTGAGAGCGCCGGAGACCCATCTCCCCTCCCCTCTCCTCTCCTCTCTCCTCTCCTTTTCCCTCCCCTAACCCTTCCCTCCGAAAGATGGCAACGCACTTACGACTCCTCTGGGGTTGTTAGTGTGCATGGATGGTGGTGATCACTTAACAGCAGGTGACCCACCTGTTCGTTTGCCACCAATGACATAAAAAAAAAAGGGGTTTATTTAATTTTTAGAAATTAATTTTATTCTTGTTTCTTTAATTGAATAACTTAACAAATTATTCATCTACTATGATCTCTAAAACTTAAAAATTAAGCAATATCGGTGATGATTTTTTATTAAATTGCTCAATATTTCATAATAACTTATTCACAACTTAATACACACATTCAAATTAGTCCACTTTGTGCTCATGGTGATTATTATATTTAGCACTGGTTGATACTCGCTCGCATCGTTTGGGATTAAAAAAATGACTGAGGGTTAGTGGAATCCAAAAAATTAAGTGGCTGGAGCCATCTTCGAAAAATTCTGCATCTAATGCTCATAGTCCTACGTTTAGTAGTATGAACATGATCAAACCTCAAAAGACCTGTATTTTCATTACATATATATATAGATTTACAAGCAATGATATTGTGATGTTAGTTTCACTGGAAACTCTGTCTGTCGAGATGCATTTTGATCCCAAGTCCTAAGTGATGTCAAGTCTCAAATTTTATTAAAAGAAGTACACCAGAGGTGTGCTCAAACTTGAACTGCTGACGATCCACCTCAATATAGTTCACACTATAGACATTTTTTTTTTTTTTTTAGTAGGCCGGCAATGGTAAGCACAGTACAATCCAAAAACAATGGCGACCACCGAGTGACACACTATCCATCGCCGGTCGCCACTGTCATGCCGGCCTGCGAAATGCTGGATATGCACAGGCTGATCCCGAAACGCGACCCGCAGAAGCGAATCACTATGACGGGCTTTTTCGCCATATACATGGTGGTTGCGACCCAGTCGGGTTGTAAAACCCTACCACCCCGCTTTCGCCATTGCCTCGTTCGTTATTCAGCAGGGTGCACCACGTGCAGGTGAGGTTGGCTTAAGTGTCTCAAGTGTTAGATGTTATTCGACACCCCTTACACCCCTAACTAATCTATAGACTACACGGTCAGCTGCTACGATCTATAGGCGCCGCCATATTGGCCCTGGCTGCTCTGACGAGCGCCTTTCACTTTATCCCTACTCCGCGGCCGAGCATCACGCGACATGCAACACACAGACGAAAATGTTTGAGGCGATGTAATAAAAGTTTCACTTTAAAAGCTAGTGATGAAGGAGTTAGTTTGTTCTAATTGTGTATCAAATAACTTTTAGTTTTTTATTGATTACGTTTGCTTTTAGTTACTTACCTACTTTAGAATATATATAGTTTATCAAAAATAGTTCTATATCGGCAAATTTTCCTCGAAAGACTCCTAAAAGTGCACATGATCGTTTGAGCACTCCTCAAGTATATAGTGTGAACAGGACGTTTTTTAAGGCCTAACACCCTTATATGACAAATCTGATACCACCAAGCAACGATAATTATATTCTGGCAGCTATGTTTGAGAACTAAGTACTAGGCTTACCATGTTATAGATACCATTTCTAAGAATACATCTTCACTTAGCACTAAGCCTATAAAATATTTAAAAAATGTGTATTATTGTTTTGTATAGTGGTATAAAAGAAAAGAATTTCTTCCTGCATTATGAGTTTCCTTCATATGCTACTGGGGAAGTGGGTCGTGTGGGAGCCCCGGGGCGGAGGGAGGCGGGACACGGAGCACTGGCCGAGAGGGGGCTACTGCCAGTCGTGCCTCAACAACCCTACACTGTGAGACTGACTGCTGAAGTCTTAGAATCTAACGGTAATTGTCACAATATAAAAAAAATAATGTTCATATAGTTATCATAAAATATAAGCGATTAGTGGTGACTTTTATAAAATCAACATAATATTAATAATGCAAGCTTTTAAAAGATTCACTGCTGAGCGAAAGGTCACTTTCTTAGGGAAGGTATGGATCACCAATCTCCATACCATTCCACGGCCTATTACAGTTCTATATTTTTCTCCACATATAATGCTGCTACAATAATTTTTCGTATGTTTAGGTTTCCTCACGGTGTTTTCCATCACCATCATAAGATAAAGTTACTAATTGATATAAATAAATATACCCAAGTCTTTAAGAATTTGTTGGTTCATGTCAGAGTTCGAATCTGTGGACATTGAATCGATATAAGATTCAATTAAAACCATTTGACCACAACGATCTCTCGACAGCTATATACCTTATTCAAAATCTCTAGTCTTCTTATAATTCCTTATCCACCAGGATCTAGTTCAATGGCGTCAGTGTGTGGTGGTTCACTCGCTCTCATGGATGCTGGAGTACCACTCTCGAGTCCTGCAGCCGGTGTAGCTGTGGGTCTAGTATCCCGACCTGATGAGAACGGAAATGTCCAAGATTACAGGATTCTCACTGATTTGTTAGTGAGTCCATATTCTTGTATTAATATTTTACAGAACATATTAAGTTCCGTGTATTGAAATTAATTTACTTATTACCACCATACTAACACAGAGTTGTCTCTTGTAAATAACTTGTATTTGCTATTATATGATTATTCAATACAATGTTTAAAATAGTATTGCCATGATATAAGAATGTAATATATGTTTATTGATTATACTATTCACTGGTCACACTATTCATTTAATCGTAATTCTCTTGTAAGTAGCTTCTATTTGCTATTATATGATTATTCAAAACAATGCTTAAAATAGTATTGCCATGAAATAAGAATTTAATATATGTGTACTGATCATACTATTCACTGGTCACACTATTCATTTAGTCGTAATTCTCTTGTAAATAGCTTCTATTTGCTATTATATGATTATTCAATACAATGTTTAAAAAGTATTGCCATGAAATAATAATGTAATATATGTTTACTGATCATACTATTCACTGGTCACACTATTCATTTAGTCGTAATTCTCTTGTAAATAGCTTCTATTTGCTATTATATGATTATTCAATACAATGTTTAAAATAGTATTGCCATGAAATAAGAATTTAATATATTTGTACTGATCATACTATTCATTTAATCGTAATTCTCTTGTAAGTAACTTCTATTTGCTATTATATGATTATTAAATACAATGTTTAACATAGTATTGCCATGAAATAAGAATGTAATATATGTTTACTGATCATACTATTCACTGATTACACTATTTATGTAGTGGCAATTCTCTTGTAAATAACTTCTATTTGCTATTATATGATTATTCAAAACAATGCTCAAAATAGTATTGCCATGAAATGAGAATGTAATAAATGTTTACTGATCACACTATGCATTGAGTCGTAATTCTCTTGTAAATCGCTTCAGTTTGCTATTACTTCTATGCATTATTCAATGCAATGTTAAAATATACTAAGTATTGCGATGAAATACTTTATTATTATCCACTAACACTACTATACATTCACAATTACACTATTCACTGATCACAATATTCATTTACTAGCATTCCACTCAGATTGTTTCCAGTTATAACTTATTACATTCGGCGCTCCATATATCATTGGAGTGACGATTATTGACGGTGACGCGTTTAACAAAGGAGTGACTAAAAATTCTGATACGGTGTAAAGCACTCGTTTATGTTATTTCCTTAATAGTTTTAATTAATTTATCATGTTTTACTTTCTTTGTTTTATTTTTGTCCGCTACGATTCCTTGTTGTCTTTCAGTTCGAGATCATACTTTATCAACCAGTAAATATGGTTAAAAGGACCATGATTACCTTGAATATACTTTCTTCAGTCACCTAGTACGTTTAATAAAAAAATGAAAGTAAAGAAGAATTTAAAAGGCTATTGAGTAAAATTACAATCCATAATTTCACAAGTACTCAGTATTACACAAAAATCATCGAATTCTTCTTCAGGGTATAGAGGACTACATGGGCGATATGGATTTCAAAGTGGCCGGTACCAAAAAGGGAATCAGCGCATTACAAGCCGACGTAAAGATACCGGGACTTCCCCTTAAAGTGGTAATGGAATCGATACAAAAGGCTTGCGATGCGAAGAGCAAGATTATCGATATAATGAACCAGTGTATCGAAAAGCCGAGGTAAGTCCTGAAGTCTCTTATTTTTATATATATACTAGCTGACCCGGCCACGTGTTGCTGTGGCTCAGTTATTAATGTTGAATTAAAAATTAAAGAGATTTTCAAAATTAAAACGTGGCGCCATCTATGAGATATCCCTAACAGTCGGTTCTACAGTTTTCTGTCAATAAACTAATTTAAAGCACTCTCTAAAGTTCTCTAGAAGCATATACGCACGTTAGCGTTGTGGATTGAGTTACCTGGTACAGTGTTCCCCCAGGGTCCATGACATGGGGCTCTTCAAAAAGAGAATGAAACACGCTCTTCAAATGTCGGCAACGTAACAGTGGCGCCCCTGCTGTTGCAGTTGTCCCTAGGCGACGGTAACCATTTAACATCAGATGGGCCGTCCACCTGTTTGCTGCCCTCAGGCGTAAAGAAAAACTAATCTACACATCCATATGTTAATAGCTGATCCGGCCACACGTTGTTGTGGCTTAGTTATTGAAAAATAAATTCAAAATTAAAACGTGGCGCCATCTATGAGATATATCTAACAGTCGGTTCTACACTTTTCTGTCAAGAGACTAATTTAAAGCGCCATCTGTTTGAGACTTATGAAACTTACAATGAATAACAATAAACAACATTGACAATAATTTAATTTATAATTATAAAATATTGAGACCATTAATCGAAATATACATGATCCTATCTCGCAAGTAGGATCGAATTATACATAATGTTTAATGAAGATCGGTTGAGTAGTTTCAGAGTTAATTGTGGACAAACATTATTACACTTGATTTTTATAGTATATTTACTTTACTAGATTATACCGCATGCTGTTGATCATCCGTTATTGTTATTGACAATGACAATATTGGGTCAATGCTATCATTATAAGTGAACGAGCACGCATTATGCAACAATGAAAATATGTGAAAATTGTGTCACGAACACACAAACAATGAATCATTATCATCTTCTTAGCCTTATCCCACCTAAGTAATGTCGGCACACCGTGATTTCTTTTTCCACTGTCCCCTATCAGATGTTATTTCAGTATTCTCACCTTTTACACACATATCATTTTTCACACAATACATTCTTTTTTTTTTAACATGGGGAAATCTCTACGGATGTCCACCCTAGCCTAGCTGAGGGTGGGGTATGTCCGACTTGCACGGACTAAAACCCCATGGTGCCTTCAGTCACCTATAGGCCGGGGAGCAGGAGCTACCGAACTGGCACTACGTCTACTCCCCGACAGGTGTCGGCCTCTCATAAGGGTTCTCGTCGCGATCGAGGGGTCTGAAGCGTAGACCCCTTAGGGGAGGGCGACACTTGCCCTCCCCGATGCTCGTGGGAGGTGAATCGGCACAATGCACCTCTTCGCACAATCCATCCATACCTTTTACGGTCATCCTCTCCTCGTATATCCATCCGCCTTCATACTCAAAAACCTTTCTATTTACATTGTTTTCATCTATCCTCATGACATGGGATGCCCATATCATGCTAACCTATTACTCCTCAACTTCTCTGTCACTGGTGCTATGGACACAAACAATGCATATTAATTTTATTATCCTGTCATTGTCATCGTATTTATTACGATTGTGTCTATATTTCTTTGAAAGCCTTTGAACAAACTTTAACTTAGATTTTCTTGGCTGTTTATTAGTATTTGTTCTGATATTATTATTTTATATATTAAATGTGAACATGAAGTGTCTATACTTTCCCCAGAATACTGCGAGTGTTTAACCTTTCATCTGGTATACTTAAATCTTCCTTATGAATCACTTTATCTATTGTTGATAACTGTATGTAAATACGTTCAGTAGTTTTTGAGTCTATCGCGAACAGACTGACAAACAGACATGGTAGAGGACTTTGTTTTATAATGTGTAATGATTAATATAGTATTATAGTAATAATTTTAATAATTTGTACAAAAAAATTAATACCTTCTCTTGTTCACCCTACAATCAGAAACCTACTCTACCTGCCGTCAATCCCTGACCAAGTGACTTAACCAACGTTATTTAATTTGAACTATAAACGCACCAATTTTCTGCACTTGTGTTTTTCTATATGTTTTTTTTTTCGAACTGACTACGCTATTGACCCAGCAAGGTCTTAACATCTTCACCGGACTACTAAGGCGAGCGCTTAAGGCACTAAGCCGAATTTATTTTGACAACTAGCTCAAGGGTGCGCGGCACACCTCGGCTTTGACTGTTGCCTGATACATGCAATTCGCGACCTATCTGAGCTAACCTAAGCTAAACTAACTATTCATACATATATGAGTTGTTGAAACATATATGTGTACCAAGCATACATACCTCAACAACTTCTTATATATATTTCGTATCGGATAATATCCTTATATGTAATAGATTTAAAGACTACAGTTAAAAAATATTTTCTTCCGTCACAGACAAAGCCACAAAGACAATATGCCCGTTATAGAGGAAATGGAAGTAGAAGTACACAAGAGGTCAAAATTGATCGGTCTCGGTGGAGCTAATTTGAAGAAATTGTATGTTGAAACCGGTGTTCAGGTAGACCTGCCAACAATACCTTATAAAATATACCCTACTTTATTTTGGAATCTTTAGAAGATATTTCTTATTTATTCTCTATTCCAGCAACCTTTATTTAATTTGAGTATATAATACAATATATTAAATGAAAAATAAATTATTAATTCATTTAAATCTAAATTTCAGACTTTCAAAGACAAGCAAATTTTTTTGTGTTTTAAAAGCAGATATAAAATACAATAAATAATTGTGAAAAACACATTTTTCTTAAAAATAAATAATTTTTTCTACTTGAAAGGATTAGATACGTTAAGTTTCTCATTGTGTCTTTTTTTATTTCCATAGATAACTTTGTAGAAACTTCTATATACGGTCTACAGTATTGATACAGTACCTATATACTAATGTCTAATTTAACTGATAAATATAAAAAAATGAGTCGTTTTATTTTAAAATGAGCTAAATCCAATTTTATCAAAAATAATCGTTCATATAACATGATTAATTTTTTTAAAGATTTCCATTTTTTATACACCGAGAACGAAGTTCGAATTTTGCCGTTCATAAGGTTTTTATTTTATTTTTATGACTTTCAAATTTTACATGTACAAAATTGAAAGAGCTTAAAAAAAAAATTGCAATGGCTAGAATTGAATTTAGCTTATTATGAAATGTAAGAGACCGTAGACTTATTAAAATTGATTTAGGGAAAGTCTTTGGTGGGACCTTGGAATGTTATGTAGTGGACTTTATATGTTATTCATAATCTTTGAACTTATATTATGTAATATTGGTGGTTTTTTTTTTCCTCGAACTGACTACGCTATTGACCCTGCAGGGTCTTCACAGCTTCACCGGACTACTAAGGCGAGCGCTTAAGGCACTCAGACGATTTGGTTTTTTTAGGTAACATACACAAGGGCGCACGCGCACCTCGGCTTGGGCTGTTACCTGGAAAAAGTCGCGTCTGACCTAGCTAACTATTCTAAGCTATTCATACATATATACATTTGTGAACCATACAATCGAAATTGCATGATTCACAAATGAATACGTGTATATCGGAATGAAACGAACTAAAACTATTCGATTCAGTTCGTTGAGGGAAAAAAACAAAACCCTCCCACCATGTGTATGTATGTGCACGTGTGTGAGAGAGATGATCTCATGTACAGTAATATTGGTGGTGTTTTACGTAATATAGCTTGGTTATTGTGCATAAGTGAAGTGGATCGGAAATAATACCACGGAACATGGTATCTGACTTGCCACGAACATTCCCTGTAGTTTTCTAACAAGACGGCTCATTAGTTATTAGTTCATTGAAATGATCGCAAGAATATTGTAATATCACTACCTACTCAACAGTAATAAAAGATTGGTTACCAAAAAAAAATTTATTTACATTGTAATTGGTATTTTTTTCAGGTGACACCGGTAGATGATACGAAATACAGTGTGTTCGCACCCTCACAAGCGGCTATGGAAGAGGCCAGAGCACGTATATCCACTTGGCTGTCTGCGGAGAGGACTCCGGAACTCGAATTCGGCGCCATTTACAAGGCGAGGGTGGTGGAAGTGAGAGACATAGGAGTCTTGGTGACACTCTACCCTGGGATGTCTCCGGCACTCGTTCACAACAGTCAGCTGGATCATAGAAAGGTATCGAATCGGTTTGTTATCGTCTCTCTTCCTCTTATTCTCACTCTCTTGTCATTTACACGACATCAAAGCAGGCTTCAGTGTATGAAAACATACAAATCTTAATATATAAAAGTCCAGTGTGATAATGTTTGTCCACAAAGAACTCGGAAACTACTCAACCAATTTTCATGCAAGTTGGTATTATGTATGTATAATTTAGTTCCACTTAATTAGTAGTACTTCAATTAGTTTATATTCGGGTTAATGACCTCAATATTTTTTACCTACAAATTAAGTGATTCTAATTATTGTTGATTATTGTTATTAAGTATAAGTTTCATCCGTCTCGAACAGATGGCGCATTTTAAATAGTTTGTTGACAGAAGACTGTAGGACCGAATGTCATAGATGTCTCATAGATGGCGCCACTAATTTGACTATTTTTGAGTTTATTTTAAGGTGCACGTGTTTTATTTAATTCAGTATGTGATAACTGAACCCCTTGTATATATATATATATATATATATATATATAGTATGCACATACCACAGGGTCTACGCACGTTTGGGTAGTGAATACGTTCGCTAACACTTCATCAACAGTATAATGCACGACTTACCTTGTTGTGTCGGTTTTGCTGCACCGCTGACGTAGCCGGGTAACGTATGTGGCCGCTAAACACAGTACACTCAACTTCGGTGTTATAGACCACAGAGTACGTTATATAAATAGAGGTCGCACTCGTTCTTTCCAATCAGCGCCCTCTATAATATGAGTTTCGAACTAAAATTGTTGGTTATAAATGTACGCTTATAGCTATGTATGTATGCATACAGCGGTACTGCGTAAATCGTATTTAAGTTTTTGATCATTTTTATTTGTAATGAATATATTCGTCGTAAGGCATATCTAAATCCAAGTATGTATATGCAGGAGTCAATGTTTATAAGTAGAACCGGACATAGACAAAATTGTTTATGGGAGACAAGAAAATTTGAGGAAGCACACTCTAGTAACAGATACGTAAACAAAGAGAATGAAAACAAATACTTGAAAGTTGTCAGTTTGAAATGTCAAAATTAATTGGCATCCTCCATCTTTTGTTATCAAACTTGCCAAAAAAATTATATAACAGTGCCATCTAGAAAGTTGATTGATAACCAAAAATAGGCGAGCCTTTTCCATACAAATCCGATTCTGAGAAGTGAAAATAGTGTGTTATAGACCGCGGCACACTCACAATTTGGTTTTGTAATGGACTTTGGTTACGAGTAAAGGTTCGTTGTATATGCGACGACGTTGTGGGGTCTCGAGCAACAATAATGTGTCCGTTAGATGTCTGTTGCACGAACAAAAATGCAGCAATCACAGGAAGGTTAAAAACAACCAAGCCCTGTGATTGGTGCAGCGAACGTAAGCGATATGAGCTTCGCGAGGAATGGTTTCATATTGACGATGTTCGCCCACATAGGGTATATAAAAATATAGAAATAATGTATGTCCGTGTCATTTTCAGATAATGCATCCATCGGCCCTCGGTCTGGACGTCGGGTCCGAGATACAGGTGAAGTACTTCGGACGGGATCCAGTCTCGGGACAAGTTCGACTTTCGAAGAAAGTGCTGACGTCACCACCACCAGGAGTCGTCAGGAAACTAGACAAGAGCTAGGAGGCATACTGTGATTGTGTTTAAAAAAAAAACAATTAGTCGTGCTTAGTGTCAACAGTGATGTTGTTTGTTTTGTGAATGTTTTATTTTGTGTAAATTTAATTGGGCAATAAAATAATGTCAAGGCCAAAAAAATCTTGAAAATATAAATTCTATTGTCCAATTATTTTGTTTTATTACTAGACTAGCTTCAGCCCGCGGCTTCGTCTGCGCAGACGTTACGAATAGTTACTTTGGGCTAACGCTAACACGCAGCGGAAGCTGTTAAACGGAAAAACAACCCGATTCTGAAACATTCTTCATTGGTGCTCGGCTCCTATTGGTTTTAGTGTGATGATATATACCTTTCTCGATAAATAAGCTATCTAACACTGAAGAATTTCGAGATCTCTAGCTTGCTGGAAACGGTAGACATCCCTTACACCTCCGCTGTGAATACCGATGTAGGTATTCAGGTGAAGGTAGCCACTTCCACCGCCCATCGTAACCTCACTCGTTTCCTTCGGGACCACCAGTGGGGTTATTTCACGCACTCTCTCGAAGAGGAGCGTAAACTACGGGTTGTTATTCGTAGGGTTCCTTCAGAACTTCCGACCTGCGACATTTTCGACGACCTCAAAAAGCAGAAGATTCCTGTTCGCGAGGTTCATCGCATGCGCTCTCCGCGCACCAGGGCCCCATACGACATTGTTCTCGTCGTTCTAGATCGCACCCCTCAAGGGAAAGCGATATTCAATCTCACGACCCTCTGCGGCCTCTCCGGCGTTACCGTCGAGCCGCCGCGCAAAACGTCTGTGCCCTCGCAGTGTCACAACTGCCAGGTGTACGGACACTTCGCACGAAACTGTCTCCTGAAGTCCAGGTGCGTTAAGTGCCTCGGTGACCACTCCACCAAGGAGTGTTCTCGCTCGAAAGACTCCCCCGATCCCCCGAGCTGTGTTCTGTGCCGCGGCGTGGGTCATACCGCGAATTATCGCGGATGTCCCCGCGCCCCGCGCACAAAGCGCCCTCGCTACCCCAGGCAGGCGTCGCCGTCTAAGACGGCCTTTTCATTAATTTTACTTTGTATTACTTATTGTTAAAAACCTATATTGTTGGCCTATATATTAGTACCAACTATAAATTACTAGTGATGCTATAGGCGAAGATTATAAGGGCAATTAATTATAATGCCTTATATTTCATATATGCTATAATGTCAAACAATTGTAGGTAGTAAATAATCTTACTGGATACTTTATTAAATTAAATATCGTTTTAAATTTTAATACCTAAACTATAATACTTAACCAATCATCATGAAACTTTGGAGTTCCGATCCAGACACGGCCGGGGACGGTCGTGTTGACGCGCTCGCGCGCTCGTAAATCGCGTATTTACGTCTATCTTCCCCTGAAAACGACCGTTCAATAATAATAATTTTTGTTATGTCTATTTTTAGATTTCGGCGCCGTCGCCGTTAAGTAAATTTAAATTCTATCTTATTAAATGCGTGTTGCGCCCACGCTTTTGTAGCCGTCCCTCGCGCCGCCGCGAGGGAAGGGATCCTCTTTCGCTCCTGCACACATAGCGGTTCTCAGTAATATCTCGAGCCTAGGTCGCTCCCGCGCAGAGTCCTCGAGATATTATTATCGCGATACAATGACTCACCTAAATCACTTGAACACACATATGAGATCATCTCTCTCACACACGTGCACATACATACACATGGTGGGAGGGTTTTGTTTTTTTTTCCCTCAACGAACTGAATCGAATAGTTTTAGTTCGTTTCATTCCGATATACACGTATTCATTTGTGAATCATGCAATTTCGATTGTATGGTTCACAAATGTATATATGTATGAATAGCTTAGAATAGTTAGCTAGGTCAGACGCGACTTTTTCCAGGTAACAGCCCAAGCCGAGGTGCGCATGCGCCCTTGTGTATGTTACCTAAAAACCAAATCGGCTGAGTGCCTTAAGCGCCAACCTTAGTAGTCCGGTGAAGCTGTGAAGACCCTGCCAGGTCAATAGCGTAGTCAGTTAGAAAAAAAAAGAAAAACTGAAGAATTTCTCAAATTGGACCAGTAAGTTCATGAGATTAGCGCGTTCAACCAAGGAAATAAGCTTTAGAATATTAGTATACTCGTAGATTACTACTTTTCTCGAGTCGTCATTAAAATTACAATAACAAATAACTGACCGATTTTAATGAAACAAAAACTAAGTTTCTCTCGAGGATATGCTTATGATTTTATTATGAATCCAGTACTTTAGCAGTGATGCGTGTTCATACAAACAGACATTTCTAAAAATTATTGAAATGTATTATATTAGGGTCTTTACCTATGAAATTGTCGTTTTGCATGAAAAAATTTAAACGATTTTTTTAATGTACTTTTTATTTGTATTAATCGAAGTAATCACCCATGCAATCAATGCATCTTTGCCAACGCAGTGGCAGTTTATTGATGCCCTTCTTAAAGAAATCAGCTGGACGGGAGGCAACAAATTCTTC
>MU159031.1:107387-125867 GCA_015888305.1 Antheraea pernyi
TTGGAGATGTGCCAGCTTCTCCATCATTGTGTTCAGTTCTTCACAGTACACATCTGCAGTAATGCTCACCCCGTTTGGTAAGAAGCTGTGATGAATCACACCGGCGCTAGACCACCAAACAGTGACCATCACTTTTCTAGGGGTAAGTTTTCGTTTAGGGCATTGTTTAGGTGCTGAACTAGGATCCGACCAACTTGATGAGCGCTCGCGGTTATCAAACAGAATCCATTTTTCATCGCAGGTAACAATGCGGTTCAAAATTCCTTTATTTGTGTGTCTGTTGAGCAGTGCAAGGCACGTCTCGACGCGTATTTCGCGCTGGCGATCATCGAGTTCGTGGGGCACCCATTTATCAAGCTTTTTTACCTTACCAATTTGACGCAAATGGACCAATATTGTTTTGACGCTAACGTCGAAAGCTGTTGCTATTTCAGCCGTAGATTGTGTATCATCAGCTTCCACAATCGCCTTTAATTCGTCATTGTCGACCAAAGACATCGGACGACCGCGAGGTTCATTTTTCAGGTCGAAATTCCCAGAACGGAAGCGAGCAAACCAATAACAGGATGTGCGTTGGATTGTAGTGTTAGCTCCGTAAACGTCGTTGATGTTACGTGCCGCTTGTGCCGCGTTGCTGCCACGACGGTACTCATAATCCATAATTACTCGATTTTTTAACAAATCTATGATTTTTAACGTATCCATGATGACAAAAAAGATTGAAATGCGATGAAAATGTAACACTAATCAATAAAAAAAGGCTACTTTTGGAAAAAGAATTTCGTTTTTAAAATAAGATTAATTTGAAATTAAAATTCTTAGCCAAACAAAAATTATTTTGATTTGAAATGGCCAGTACTGCAGAACGGCAATTTCATAGGTAAAGACCTATTATTACTGATTCCTTTTAATATACATGGGGATATCCCTCACAGATACCCATCCCATCTGACAGCTGAGGATAGATTATGTCCGATTTGCATGGACTAAAACTCCATGGTACATATACCTTTTTAGGTGTGGGATCAAGGACTGCCGGCTGGAACTGTGTCTGCTCCTCCGACAGGTGTAAGCCCCTCAATAGGCCCTGACTGCGGCCGGAGGTCATCACCTACCCACATCCTCAAGCGGTACATTCACTCATCGGAATCATCCACGCAGCCAGCGATGGCACCCTGGAGTCGGCTCCCGGCCAATGCGAAACACCGGAGACGACGTCTCGTCTACTTTCCCTTCCCTGACCTGGGAAGGTTACGTACCTCTCTGAGAGGTACGCCCCAACTATGCGACGGAGGTAGTGAGGCACTCCATGACTATTACTTATTCCTAGACACCTGCATCAATTTTTTCGCGAAAATCTAAAAAGTACAGACACGTTACATTTATATTCTTTTTATATGTATAGAAGATTATGACATCGAGTATTTATAATTGAAATTTATTTTTCACTATCTGCTAGCCCGTCTTCGTATGGGTGTGCTAAGGTAAAAAAGTAGACGAAATTTTGGTTTGACAGTACGGTATATCCGACTATAGTACGCACTTGCATTAGTGCGAGTGTATCACGAAGCTTGTTCACGCTACCTCGTGACACTCCCATAGTGCGGCGTACGTTCATCGTGGAGTTTTCTAATCATTAAGAATCGTCTTCGATATTCTTTTGCACTACTCTAATTGTAGTGTAGTCGACACGACACAAGCTCCTCCCAGCCTCAGAGTATCCCTTGTAGGATTCTTCTCCACGTATATACAAAGAGATATCAAACTTTTGGATAGTGTGAAGTTTATAATTATAATATACTAGCTGACCCGTGCCCACTTCGTTTGGCGGTAATAGGCATTATCAAGCTACAACTTTTTTCTAAAACTCGATCATATATCTCTCATCGTTAAGGCAGCGTTCGTAAGAAACGTTTTACCATTTTTTCTCAGACTCCCCAAATATTACCCCCTACAACCTCACAAACTTTACCTCTTTATGATATTAGTATAGATAATATAATTAGTTAATAGCTTCTGCCCGTGACTTCGTACGCGTGGAATAGTTATTTTGCGCTAAAACGCAGCGGAAGCTCTAAAAAGGAAAAAATACCCCGATTTTGCAACATTCTTCATTGCTGCTCCGCTCCTATGGGTCTCAGCGTGATGATATATACCTATAACCTTCCCTGATAAATGAGCTATATAACACTGAAAGAATCCAAATCGGACCAGTAGTTCCTGAGATTACCCCTTACAAACTCACAAATTTTACCTTTTTTTTTTTTCAAACTGACTAAACTAAACTGACTACGCTATTGACCAAGCAAGGTCTTAACAGCTTCACCGGACTACCGACAAATTTTACCTCTTTATAATATTAAGTATAGATAATGGAACTTGGATGTTTAATTTTGACAGGGAAAAAAGATTTTCGAATTTGCTTCATGGTAGAGATGCGATTTTTTTTATTGTAACACGGCAAAATGATTGCACTATGCCTGATGGTAAGCACAGTACAATACAAAAACAATGGCGACCACCGAGTGACACACTATCCATCGCTGGTCGCCGCTGTCATGCGAAAAGCTGGATATCCACATGCTGAGCAGTCAGGCTGTAAAGCCCTACCACCCCGCTGTCGCTATTGCCTCGTTCGTTATACAGCTGGGTGCACCACGTGCAAGTTAGGTTGGATTGGGTGGTTGGTTGGCAGGCTTGGGTGTCTCAAATCTAATGATGTTATTCGAGACCCTATAATTTTTGTTTATAGAACGACATTATTTTGGCAACAATATTTACGTCGTTGTTATAGTTATATTTGCATGGATGTATGTCTAAGGTAAAAGGGGACCAAGCTCGCCCGCGCGTTTACCTCGCCCGCTATTTCACTCACGTTGACAAATGTGTCCTGTCATTATTAATTGCAGTACAGTTACATTCAGAGATCAATATAGTTTTGTTGTTGTTAATTACATGTTATTGATATTTTCGTTGTTTTCTTTTATATTCTTCATTATTAGTTTATTATAAATTAATTATTTATTATAAATATATTTTATTTACAATAACGGTATTGTAACACGCATACCTGCACAATATATCCTACATGATATATTCCATAGATAGACACAAATACTGCATAAGGCGGATCATTAAATTAAAGTACGCGATCACCCAAAATTCACCAATCAGGTGATTAAATGTTATTTGGATTTAATTATAACTGACAAATACATAATGTCGCGAACTGGTAATTTTCTAGCTTTGTCTATTATTCTATTGTTCGGCTACTATTATCCATTTCTAGTTTTTACTGTTATTTTATTATCCCAGTAATGATTCAATTTTTATTATCCGTTTATTTTTATCTCTATATACTGTATCTTTTTATATCTATATATCTCTATATGTATGTAAAATAAAGAGGTTTACGTAAATTATCTATCAAAGCGTTTACAAGATGGCACAATCGAAGTCGTATTTTATTCTACAAAATTATTAATTAATTATTAATTTTAAAATTAATAATTAAAATATTAATTTATTCTACAAAATATTTTGTAAGTTTTAATGTGGTCGGTGTACTGCCACCTTATTATTACTTAATATAATAGGCAAATATCTCCTTGAATCATAATTGATTAACAACGCACCTACTATACTGTACGTATAATATCGCCACAAAGATGAATAAATGTCAATGTTAAAATTCTTATGGTAATATTTTGAATTTGTTTTGTATTAACTTCTTGAATGTACTTTGCGCAAAGCCGAATTCAAAGCTACATTCAGAGCGGCCATAAGATTTGACGCGGACTATATATCGGTACATTACGTAGTATATGTATTCATTTTAGCTATTCAATGCACTATGTATTTTTAGTTTGTCCTAGTAGTGTTTAGTTTAGTTATGTCAATATTAAGTTAATTTGATATATTTTTTAGTTTATTCATTTTCTTTGCTTCCTTTACATTTGCACTACCTATAATAACTTTTATTCTTGATAACATTATCTCTGGTTAAGTGGCAGAAAAAGCTTTGTGACATAAAGTTCGCCAGTGTTAAGCGCAAAAAAGTATTCATAATAAATATTCATTTATTCAAAGTACATTCTCACCGATTTAGTTGTGTCCGAGATAGGAGTAAGAGCAGCAGTGGAGGTGAACCTCGTTGTACATCTATAAGGGTTAAATAACCGTAGTCCATTTAGCGTTAAGTAAGGACAATAAAATAAAACACACATTTTAAAATTCACTATATTTTGCCAAGAAATAAATCTGTACAATCTATGAAAAAAATAATTATTATTATCACAAAAGGACGTTTTGTCGAAGGCACTAACTACATTGCATCGAACGCATTACAAACACCCGTACAAAGTTCACTGGAAACAAATCTTAAAAGAAATACGTTTGTATTTTTTGTATAATAAATATTTTTACAATTACCATTTCCCAGTCAATTTCGTCGGTGACGTTCTCTCAGCTCTTATTTACTAACAACAAAGTGATTGTCAAAAAATATAAATGAATCGATAACAATTATCATCTTATAAATAACGATTAAATACGTAAAAAATATCGTTACAAAAAAAAAACATACGCTTCTTTATTTTTTTTTTTTTAAATCATTAACATATCAAATATATTTTGTCCACACATTGTTTTAATACTTGCAGTCTTTGATTTCGTTGTGACTACCAGCATTAAATTAACATTTATATATTGTTATAATAATTACAAATAACTTATTTACAATAATAATAATAATAATATAAATATTCGATAAAAAACATAATATTTAATAATTCGATTAGGAAGTCCCCCTGCGCAGGGTGAAAATAACTACAATACACCTAACACCGTGCATAGAAAATAGGTGGCAACAGATTTTTATTATTTAGTCTTTTTTTTACTACTGAAAACGTATTTGTTTCTAGAACAATCGACGACGAGAGTTCCCTCTTGATTTACAGAATTATGGAAGTTATTAACACGTAAGAGTGAAAATAAACCGAACACACACTATTCAGACTTTACGCACAGTATTTGAGATCAAGCTGACTAAACAACCATTGCCACCGCATAACGCTAACCAAGACGTGTGAAAAACACAACTACAAGGGTCGAAAAAAAAAAACATAAAAGCGACAAACACGTAAGTAAAAAAGCACGCGTCGTACAGACTCGCGACTGGCGGACCCGACAAAAAAATCGCGAAATCGTAAAAACGCATTTCACCGATCGAAACCGACTCGCGCCAGCCGCAGACGCGATAACTAAAAACATTACACCATAACGTATGTAAATCGGGCTCATTTTCTATATTATGCATTTAAAACGAGTGCTTTTTACATTAATATAGAATTAATGGCATTTTTGGACTCGAAGCGTTAAAGGCAACAACGCTTTACAATTGATTATAAAACTTTTTTTTTAATATTTAATTTAATTTATTCTAAAAAAACCGTACAGTTTCCGTTCATTTTTGTCATTCTACTGGCAACATATGACATATTTAGAGAGGCAAATCTAAACGAATATTAATCTTATATCATGGCAAGATCAAATCGAATGTATTTGATTAGTAAAAAAAAAGGTTGTTTGACACACGTGCAATTATCAAATACCAAAATACTGATTTTCAACTCGAATCAAACGATTAAACTTCGAATTATTCTAAATTATACGCATTATATTAAATTACTACAGAGTTCAAGTCGCACGTGTGCAAAGATCCTTAGCCTCGAAATGCCGTTACATCGGCATTATGTAATCGTTTTAAATCGAAATGCAGTCGTAATGAACGCTTTGAGTATTTCAAATCTTTGATTCGTGTCACCGATTTCTTATATCGAATGACGTACGAAGAACCTAAAATATAGATTATGTAATATTTTGACATAGTAACCGCATTTAATGCGTCACTGGAGCGACAGATGTCGGCCAATAACGTTCAAAGATTTTAAGCCCATAAAAGGCATAAATAATTCTAAGGCACGCTTATAAATAAGTCAGTGTTACTCAGGGTCGCCAAATTCAATATTTTTACACAGAGACATATTTTATATTTGATACAATTAGCCACACAGGTGATCGATGAAACGCAACAACGCGATTATTATGTCGCCCGTGTGCAATAACATTGTGTACCCAATACATTAAATTTAAGGTATTTTTTATGCCTCGCGTGCCCAAATCTCATCCAATCTTTGTTCTATGAGACATCAAGCAATTACTACATCAATATATCCGTAATCCCGAAACCACTTTATAATCATCTTATTGTAATCGACATTTTAAAAGGCACTTATCGCGTATACATTTCCGTACAAAGGCACGTGATTCTATCCTTTCTTAACTCGTTATAATTGAAGTACAATACAATATAATATGAATTTCGTTTATATTACCTAATGCGTAAATTCGCGAATATTTAAAAAAATCATTCGATACTAATTGCCAATTTTTTTAAAATCGATAAAATTGTCAATATCGTATTCGCGTGATGACAAATTCGTGGACAATGTTAACTGAAAATACCTATTTCTTTAACCCATGAACTGTAACGAATGTAGACCTTATGATGCACTGCTCAACAATCTGTTGGCAGCATAAGTTTAAAAAAATAACGTATTTACTACGAAATTTAAATAATAACAAATGTAAAATGTGAATGTAAAATTATAATTTAAAAGAATCGCTCAATACATGATCCGCCATTTTGAGATTTGGGTATAAATAATCAGCCGAGGGGTTAATGAGTCAGGTAGTTTATAGTCCAAGAATTTGTCAAGTCCGGTTCACCAGGGGTCCATTTACTGGCTGAGTCCGAAGATTTTTAGTGCATTGAAGGCGGTTGCGAGAGCTACGTCCTCAGGGCTCTGGCCGAGGAAGCCGGCGATCAGTTCCACGATGGCGGGAAGAGCACAAGGCTCGTTACGTTGGAACGTGCAATAGCGGTTCACGAAATTCATCGACCTGTTCAATAACAAACGTGTAAATTTCCTAACAAGGAATCGCAGGCTACGTTCAGCCCAAACAAACCTATTCCTACTAGGGTTAAAACAGAGAAATACGTTATAAAATACACAGGAATAATGGCATTAGAGCAAATATTTTGTAGTCACTCACTCAATTCTCTTCCACAAATAAACTATTACAAAAACTTCCTAGTTCCTAAAAGGTTTTAACCTTCTAGAGTTATATCACCTTATTCTTACATAACATATGCCTGTAAAATATCCACTGCAAGGTCAAATGCCTCTTCTCGAAAGGTATGGAAATAATCACCCCACGCCAGCCCACGACGTATCGACGATTTTAAACTCTGAGAAATCCACAGTTCTATATATTCCCACGTCTTATGATACAACTAGAACGTTTATCAGATTCAGGTTTACTCATGATATTTTCCTTCACCGTGAACCGAATTGTGTTAGCAAATAAAGACGAATACGCGAATTCCAAATAACTCGTGAGAACATAAAAGGGTTCGGACCTGCGGACATCGGATTGACATTGCACGACTCTGATCACTCGACCACCACGACTTCACAAGTCCAAGTCCTAATTATATCATATGTCTTGATTACAATTAAAATCGGTTCAGATTTGAAAGAAGAAATGAGGGAATACGAAGTTATAATTATATCTATTTTTTCTAGACATAACCACACCGAACTACAGTTGTCTTTCTCATGCTCCTAATAAAACCTACTCTTCAAATATCTCACCAACTACGTTTTCTCTTAAAGGATTAAGAACGATTTACCGTAACATTGTAATAAGGCACAAATCCATTTTCCCAAGTCGCGAACTCCATACAAACGGTCATAAACCATCTCTAGCTGAATGCCTTATTTTTGGATTGCACTGTGCACAATGCACAATGTCGTCACTATATCGTGTTACCTACCACAAAAAAAAACTCCACTGAAATGTGAATAATCTTCTAACAGTTCCATATAGTTTCGTATTTAACAAACACAATGGCAAAGGGTCTAGCGAATCAAAAATGTAGGTAGCCTAGAACCATCTACCAAAACTTCCACAAGGTCATAGTCATATAAGTCCGTTCAAGTATTCCTTTCTTTTTTGTAATTTCGGACCGCCCCCTCCCCTTGACCAGCAAAAATAAGAAATACTCTTACCCCCCCTCGTGCTTACGTAAATATTTACATAAGTATTTGTAAATCTGTTCCGGTTAAATAAATATAATGTTGCTAATCACCACCCAGATCTCCCATCGCCTATGTTATCAAAAATAAGCAAATCAAGGACCTCCACACCCTCCATCAGTTCTTGAATGGCCCCCTATGCTGATACATTTAGATTTGACATGATTGAGCCTAAAAAGAACTGTAAAGTCAAACCTTTTAATGTACCACACAATTTTTCATCCTCACATTCAACACGTAACAAAAAAAAACTAACCTCTCCGTCAAAGAATCCTTGACGTGCAACGGCAGTTTCGATGCTCTCATGTTCGGATACATGAACGGCGAGTCCGTCTCAACGAGCAGTTTGTCCAGCGGCAAGATCCTCTCCGACAGCAGTCTCCGGATACCGCCGTCGGATTTATCCTTGCATATATACCCAGTGATACCGAGATAGAAGCCCTTCTCGATGTACTTCATACCCTGGTCGACGGAACCCGTGAACGAGTGGATCACGACGGGCGGGAGACGGCTTCCGAACTCGTCCAATATCTTCATTAGATCGTCCTGCGCCTCTTTCTCGTGAACGAATATCGGTTTACGCAATTCGCACGCGATTTCCACCTTGGGATAGGAGGGAATAAATTCCAAATTATTTTCGTTAACTCTACAAAAATCTGTTTCATTGTTTTTTTGAACATGCTTAACTCTGAAGTTACCAGTCCAGTTAAGGACTGTTAAGTTATGGTAATTTATATTGTGGCAACACTATGTCTCTCGAAGTATCCTATATGTACCCTAGCATGTAGTAATTGCCTCCTAATAAAATTTTAATAAGTTTATTATTTTGGTCTTGCATCCTAACAAGGACAAATATTTTTGCATTTTATAGTATACTAGCTTTAGACTTTAGGTACACTCGCATTAATGTATGCAAATTTGAATGATGTTCGGTTGACTAGTTAAGGCGTGTGAGCATAATAAATAAACAAAATCCCATTCACAATTATAATATTAGTTATGATCAGGGCCGGATTTAAATTTGTGCCGCCCTGGGGCACTGAAGAAAATGGCGCCCTATGACTTAAATTTTATTTTAATAGTTTTGATATCTTATTTTATAAGAATTAGAATAACTAATTGATTGCAGGAAATTTATTATGTATTATATATTATACATTATATTTTATTAATATTTATTCTTTATTTACTCATATATTATTTATTATATACTATAGTAATATAAAATAATATTTGTATTTTCTTATTTCTGATTCTATGCATAGAATAGCTAAGCTATTGAGTCTATTTGCACCCATTGTAGAACGTAAGTAATTACTAACTCGTTTTAAACAAGAAAACGATCGTTCTGCGCTACAGTTTGTTACGGCTAAAGTTATAAATATTCGATAAGCGATTTCTACGTTTGGAAACTCAGTGTAAAGGTCGTTTGAATGCAGAAGTTTCAGAAGATCAGAAGGTGAATTTTTTTCCATCTTTTTTTCGGTGCAATGAGCATGGAAGTGCACAAATTCGTCTTCTAGTGAACAATATATTTCTCTTAAACGTTTAGCTCGTTTACGAATTTCCCTATTATCTAAATCACCAAATTCAATGATAAGCGAGAACTTTTCTTGAATCTTTTCATATGCTGTACATCTTTTACGCAATTCAGATCCCAGATTGTCAAGAATGACATTAAAAGTATTAACTCTAAACTGGTCTCGACCTGACAGCTGCACATCTCCATCTCGTGTTTCATCAGCATGTAATTTTCTCTTTCTTTGTCTGGAAACTGTTGTTTTATAATCTTGAATTTCTTAAATTTTTAAAGCATTTTTTTCATAGATTTGAAATTAATTTCGCGTATCAGCAACGACTTCGATCAAAGTATGATAATCATCGATTACATCAGCGATGTTACAATCAATTTTTTGCATTCTTTGGCTTACAACATTAAATCTTGAGAGTAAGAAATGCCAAAGTATCTGCATAAATGCTGTTTCAAGTCGCTCCAACTGAATTCGAATGTCTTTAGCTTCTTGTCGTGTAATTGCATTTTCTTCGATATCTTCTTCAAGAATAATCAAAGTTTCAATTATATTAACAAAATGTTGATTAAGTGCTTGAACCACTTCATAACGAGCTGACGAGCTGGTTGCAGATAAAGATTTTAACGCAATTCTTTTTTCCGTATGAGACTTTAAGACTTCCCAGCGATGCGTCGATGCAGTAAAGAAGTTGTATAAAGTTTGTACTGTATTAAAGAATGACGCAGCTTCTGGGGCGCATTCTACTGCGTAAACTCCAACTAAATTCATAGAATGAGCAGCACAAGGAGCATATTCTGCAAGATGATTAATTTCATGAATTCCTGCCTGTAAGCCCGAATAAATCCCTGATACATTATTCGCGTTATCATATGACAGACTTCGACAATCTGCGAGATCAAGATCAAAAAACTCAAGAACAGATAATACAGCAACTAGCGAATCTTCCGGTTTACGTCCAGAGTTCTCAATAAACATGAGAAAACGTTCAACAGGGGTTCCATCTTTTTTCACATATCTGATAACAAAATAAAGTTGGTCGACGTGACATATGTCAGGTGTGGAATCTACTATAATTGCGTAATGTTTCACTGATTTGACTTCTTGGACAATGATAGCGGTTACCTTTTGTGCTAAAAGCTGGATACATTCTTCATAGACAGTTTTGGATAAGTAACTTGTACTGCCAAGTCCTTTATTTCCAAATATTCTAATATGTTCTTCGAAAAATGGGTCAAAAGAAGAAAGAAATTCCATCAGTATCAAAAAGTCATTGTTTGGTGAGCCAAATTTCTCATTACTACCTCGGAATGGAAGTCCTCGAGAAGATAGGGCTTTAGTGGCAGCCACTACTCTTCTTAAAACATTTCCCCAATACGAGATTTCTGTCTTTGTTTGAATAACTAAGTCATGGTCTATTCTATTCTTAGTATCTGACCTTTGCTTAAGTGTTAACATGCATTTTTTTATGTTTTTTTGAGTTTTCATGCTCATTAACACGAACACCTGCATGTTTCCAATCATTAAATCCGGTTTCACCATTAAATGAACAGTCAACATCAAAAAGAAGACATGCTGCACAGAATACCAATCCTTTACTAACTGATTAAATAAGCCATGGACGTGGAACTTCTTCACCGTTAATAAGTCGTCTAACAAATAGTGATTCTGAAAGTCCCGTCGTTGTAATCACGTTTTGTACCGGAGAAATTAAATTTTTTATTTTGTTGACACCTATAGGTAGCTACATGATCTCTAGTAAAATGGTTTATTATCCATTCTCCTGGATCATCGCTTATCACGAATAAGTTTTGCGATGCAACCTCCTCTACATTTATTGTTGGAACTGTAGCTTCAGGTTCATCTTCATGGTTGATATTCTGTGGCAGCGAAATAGTCGTGGTACTGTTAGTACTATTACTCGTAGACGGGGTCTGTTTCGAAGTTAAAGTAAAACGTGCACCACCACCTGTTAAAATTTACCATCGTTCGATTTACATCATTATTACAATAAATAGCGATTGCTCATAACGACAACAAAATCATTATTATATTCTGTGAAATATGGAACTCTCGCGACAAATCTTCATGATCCAAATTTGTACAATCTTTATTCAAAGATTCTGATATCTGGATTACACATTCATTCTTTTTAAAAAAATCATCCAACTTAGGAGTTTTACTCAAAACCTCTTGCTCCTTTTTACTTTTGTCCAAAGCGCGTTTTCGGTACTCATAGCCACTTAATTTTTTGCGTCCATCAACCATATTCAAAAATAATTTCAGATTTATGCTCAACAAAATTGAAAGTCTTTGCAGGTTAGATTCATCTAAACGTCAAATATAAAAGAAACTATATTGCAGAAACCTAGTTACATTTGTATAATGAATGTAGGTGGCAGCATGTGTAGCTGACAGTTGATTTAATTTAAAAATATAAAATTGTTCTTTTAAATTAAAATTCATTAGTGTTATTGGATAATTCTCCAATTTTAGAAAAAATCATTAATCAATGAAAGTTTCTGTTATCAAAAATACATACATAATGTGAAAATATTTTAATTCTTCAACAAAACTACATAAACTTATCAATTCCAGAAATTAAAAATATCAACTTTAATTTTTTCAAACCTTTATGGAAATAAATTAATTAAACTATTTGAATAGTTTTTACTTAAATTTCCTATATTATAATATACAAAATTTTAATTTGATACATAATACTTAAATTATATTTCTTGAAAGATAAAATGTTTATTTAAAATAATTATTTAATTATATATTGTATAGAAATTTTTTTCCCACTTTCCAAATTTTGCCGCCCTAGAATATTTGCCGCCCTGGGCACTAGCCCCGACTGCCCCTAGTGTAAATCCACCACTGGTTATGATTCATTAAAGGTTACAGACTAACGTTAAGTTACAATTCTTAGGACCAGAAGACACATCAAACGATACTACCGCGCCGACAGGAGACCTAGGGTGGGAAAAACTGAACACAAATAGTAAAGGATAAAACGTTTGATATGTCGGTCTGTATACATATATTCAAAACTATAAGGAATTAAGAGTAACGCACAGAGAACTGCCAAGATCGATTTTGATAAAAACGAAATCAGCCAATATTACATTTTTGTAAATTCGATATTTCTAGTCATTCTTGGCATCAGCTAAATATCCCTTAAAAGGATTATTATTATTTTTTTTTTTATAGTAGCACGGCAAAATGACTGCACTGTCCCTGATGGTAAGCACAGTACAATCCAAAAACAATAGCAACCACCGAGTGACACTATCCATCGCCGGTCTCCGTTGTCATGCCGGCCTGCGAAAACCTGAATATGCACAGGCTGATCCCGAAACGCGACCCGCACAAGCGAATCACTATGACGGGCTTTTTCGCCATATACATGGTGGTTGCGACCTAGTCAGGCTGTAAAACCCTACCACCCCGCTATCGCCATTGCCTCGTTCGTTATTCAGCAGGGTGCACCACGTGCAGGTGAGGCTGGCTTGGGTGTCTCAAGTCTTAGATGTTATTCGACACCCTTTACACCCCAAAAATTTGTAGGTACCTCAGTAACTAACATATTATAACCATAAACATTGTCATATAATTTTTTATTTCATCTTCAATACATTATCTATTCATTTTCTTGTGTGTCTGTTGTTTTTTTATAATGATTTTGCATGACTTTTAAAATTATATAATAATGTTTTAAATTTAAATGAACTTTACAATAGACTTGTCGGGTTGTGAACAAATTCTGAAGAATTGCAATACAAATTGAAACGGATATAATCAATTACAGATACATTTTATTACTGCTACATGTCTTTGGTCTCGCTTTATCTACTATGTTTGTCAATTTCAATTAAACACGGGCATGTTGATGTAAGGCAAATTTCGCGATAAAAATACACCGTCGGGTCATGACTGCATACCGGGCGACTCGTCTGACTCATTGCCTGTTTTGCACGAGTTCTGTGCACTGAATTAGATCGATGTTATGACGAGTGGAATCTTTGTGTAATTTAACCCTAACAATATCATATTAATTGTGTGCAAATGTCAAAGGCTTTGCACGCAATTATTAATAAAAATATCGAGACACTTTTTCTAGGCAGGCATTAAAGGCACTCTTGCCTTTAATATATTTATAGTAATACTAGCCGGTTTAGCGGTCGTTGTCCTGCTATAATAATAAAAAAATCCTAAATTTCAACCACAGCGCCACCTACCGGGACCAATTGTGAATCTAAACCATTCTAGAACTGAACACTCTGAATTCTGAACACTCACATAAAAATCATCAAAATCTGTATAGCTGTTTAAGTGTTCAGTCACATTCACACGGACAGAAGAAATATATATATAAAGATTTCTGAAGTATGTAAAAGTAAGACTTCATCATTTCATTAAAAAAATACAATTTTATTATTATTTTAAAAGATTCCCGCTGAAACGCCCATGTAATTGGAAGAACAATGTTTCGGAAGGTGTGACGTCACACGCTATGATTGGCGTCTAATTCTCGTATTGAGAATAATGAATGAATTATTGATTCTTTACATCTCTTTCTTCTCCAATATATCTATTAATCATTACATAGTATAAAACAATATCCCCTATCGCGTCTGTCTGTCTGTTCGCGATAAAATCTAAAACTACTGAACGGATTTGGATGCGGTTTTCACCAGTGGATAGAGTGATTCATGAGGAACGTTTTGCTATATAACTTATCAAGGATTTTTTTTTAATAATCAGGGCGGGAAAACGTCTGCCTGGCCCGCTAGTTGAATATAAATGATAAGTATTCGATTAGGAAATCACCTGTGCCGAGCAAAAAGTAATACACCTAACACCGTGCATAGAAATAGGTGACAACAGATTACATATTAATTACTATTTAATCTTTTTTTTACTACTGTAAACGTATTCAGTTCTAGAATATTCGCCGAGGAGAATTCTCTCTTGATTTCGCTATAAAAATTATAAAAATTATCAACACTTGGGGGTGAAAATAACATATAGAACTACAAGCCTGTTATGAAAGTTTTTTTTTTCAAATTACATGGTTTCTTTTTTTTAGTACAAAGAGCAACGAACCATAAATCAATAATTGATATTTAGTATAATATCGGCTTACTGATACGGTTATCGTAAGCTAGGAAATGTACATAATAAAAGAGATTACTAATTAATTATTGATAAACATCTCGTCTTCCTCATTCGTACCTTATCTCCGTTGACCGTGTTAAACTAGATACCTAGACTAGATACATTGCCACTATTTGATATTAAAATAATGAAAAATCCACTGAGCATAATAATAAAGACAAAAAAAATTATTTAAGTAACCATTCTACATACATAAATGTCACAAATGAGATTCACTCTACGTTTCAAAATGCCTTAATTTTCAACTAAACGTAAATATTGAAAAACGGCAACCAAATTTTGAAAGTTTTTACGCCAAAACCGAACACTAATAATAAAAGAAAATGAGACAAAGTAGCGAAAGAAGAAAATGAGAGAATAGAATAAACATTAAAAATGAATTTTTAAATATAGATGAAAATGAAAATGAAATGAAAGAAAATTATGCAAAGAATTTTGACATTAGCAGAAAATGATAGAAACCTCCGAGATAACAACATAGAATAATACAAGTAACTGTGGAAATAAAAGAAAATGATCAAAGAACTGAAGAAGCACCAGAAAATTATATAAAGAACTGAGGAGATGAAAGAAAATGATACAACGACTCGAGAGAAGGAAAGGAAATGATACAAAGTTCTGAGAGAATAGAATAAAGTGCTACAAATAACTGTGGAAATAATAGAAAGAACAGAAGAAGCAAAAGAAAATTATATAAAGAACTGAGGGGATAACAGAAAATGATACAAAGACTCGAGAGAAGAAAAGGAAATGATACAAAGTTCTGAGAGAATAGAATAAAGTGCTACAAATGACTGTGGAAATAAAAGAAAGAACTGAAGAAGCAAAAGAAAATTATATAAAGAATTGAGGGGATAAAAGAAAATGATACAACAACTCGAGAGAAGGAAAGAAAATGATACAAAGTTCTGAGAGAATAGAATAAAGTTATGCAAAGACCTGAGATAGTAGAAAATGTTAGAAAGATCCGAGATAACAAAATAGAATGATACAAATAACTGTGAAAATAAAAGCAAAATGATATAAACAACTGAGGGAATAAAACAAAACGGAGCAAAGAGCTGAAGGAATCAAATAATATAATACATATAAATTAGTAAGAATTAAAATTGGAATTACTCTTTGCAAACATTCTGAAAATTTCAAAGCTAATAAATATCACATCCAAAATGTATAATCGTTCAAATTATAGACACGGTCAAGTACAATTTCATTAACATCACCATAAATTCAATAAGCAAAGACCAGATCACGTTCTAATTGCAATTAGTATACCTCTGAATGAGATAACGCAAGACCTGCATTCAACGAAGCGAAGCAATTATGATCGCTTATCAATTAACCCACAACACCGTAACAAGGAAATTACTTGGGGTCAAATCTAATTCCCGTGACGTAATTTCTTATTAATTTAGACACA
Organism: Antheraea pernyi; assembly: GCA_015888305.1. NCBI lineage: Eukaryota > Metazoa > Arthropoda > Insecta > Lepidoptera > Saturniidae > Antheraea > Antheraea pernyi. Next base: position 123,680 of record MU159031.1, read on the forward strand.
GTCCATAATCAAACAGAACTATTACTAACAAATAGTAAGCTGGCAGCACAATAATACTTACCACGGTTCACCGTAACCTTAAACTAGGAGTTTTTGGTGGGATTTTAAAACGTCATGTTATGGATTTTATATTTTATTCATAATCTTGTATTATTTGACTCTATATATTTGTAATATTGATGGCATTTTACGTAATATAGTTCGGGTATTGTGCACAAGTGGGGATGGGATGGGAAATAATACTATGGAGCATGAATTCTGAGGTACCACATAAACTCTCTGGAAAATTCTAACCTAACAATCTAACCTAAAAATTCTAACCATCTTGTTAGAATTTTGAAAGTATGAAAGAAAGAAAGAAAGAAATACTTTATTGTTGGAACAGCCATACAAGTAAATTTTATAAATGAAAAATAGATGTCCAACAATTGGCGAACCCATTCAGCAAAAATCTGCAATACTATGAGTAGTACTGAAGCGCTGATTTTCGATGGGAGCCTATATATGATGATAAACGGACGTTAATGTTAATACAAAATTTGAAACGAACAAACAAATAACACAGATACACGTAACACGTCACGGATGGTCATACTAAAGAGAAATAACTACTGTAACCACAAATTTAGGATTAAACAAAACAAATATAAATGTATACGGAAAAGATTTTAAAAAATACACACCAATAAACAGGGCTTAAAATAGAACTACGTGAATACATTATACGTCACTTTAATTACCGAGTTTGGAATTGCAATAGACAATGCTTATATGAGAGTTTAAAGCTATCACAAGCTAAGTATCACAAGAAGCTTGTAATTACCTACCTACCTACTTGACAATGGAAGAAATAATCTAGGAGATTGATTGCCAAAAAAAACGGAGGAGTACGATTTTTTTAAGATTTTTATTTAAAAATGTAGGTGTCTACAAAACACTTTATCTATACTAATATTATAAAGCTGAAGAGTTTGTTTGTTTGTTTGGTTGAACGCTAGGATCCCTGAGACCACTCTGACTACCACTCCGATTTGAGAAAATCCTTCGGTTTTAAATAGATCATTTATCGAGGAAGGCTATAGGCTATATATCATTACGCTAAGACCAATAGAAGCAGAGCACCAATGAAGAATGTTTCAAAATCGGGCACTTTTTTCCTTTTGAGTGATTTCGTTAGTTGTAGTAATAATATTCGTCCAGTAGGACAGGCGAAGGAATTAACCCATACAGCCAAGAACATTTTTTTTGGACATTTGTAGCCATATACATTCATCAAAAAGTTGTTATTTTAATTGTACATACACAAACTTTATTTTTATAATACGTAATAGAGAACAAATAAAAAATTAGAAATAAAAGTAGTATAAACTTTTTGCATAGGAAAACAAAATAAACTTCGAAAATGTTTGCGATAGAAACTTACCACGTTACTATGGCAACGTATATAATACGAACGCTAACGAAATCTTTATTTGAACAATTTTGTTTTATGATTATGAAAAACGCGATTTCTAGTTTCCTCGCCATCGCGGCCACCATATAACGTCTCGCGTGCCCCGGTCTCTGTTAAATAAATCTTTTAGTATTTCATTTTCATATCCGAAATAAATGTAAACCGCCGGATTGGATAGGGAGACGCTGGGACTCCCTGTCGTTCAGACTGGTGCAGGTACTCACCGGGCATGGTTGCATCGGGTGGTACTTGCACCAGATCGCTCGTCGTGAGCCAACCGCCGCATGCCATGAATGTCTGTCTGAGTGTGCTGCGTAAGAGGGACAGCGCCGCATTCTGACTGCGGCGGTAGGGTTGGATTTGTCACTGCCGAGTGTGGTTTCGGCCATGCTCGGCAGCGAAGAGGCTTGGAATGCGATGGCCTTCTTCTGCGAGGACGTCATCTCGCAGAAGGAGGCGGCGAAGAGGGTACACGAAGATAAACCTCTGAGTAGCCCTCTCCAACAACGGGGGACCGGAGGGAGGAGGCGACGACTAACCCTTCTCCTCCCTCCACCGTAGCTGGACCTGAGGGGATGGGCCGAGGGGCCATCTCCTCATTGCACAGGTCCGGTAGACGAGGGGAGGCAGCTGGTGTGTGCACGGTCTAGGGGGGCCAAGGGGAATAACGTAGATCCATCCCTTGCCGCCCCAACAATACGGTCGGATGGTACACCGTGGGGTTTTAGTCCGTGC
>MU159031.1:125957-156469 GCA_015888305.1 Antheraea pernyi
AAGACGTTGTCCCGCCCCGATAATAAAATGAAAACCTTGACAAATTATACCTAAACATTCCCCATGAATCATCATTCTATCTACTGGTGAAAATGGCATGAAAATGGTCGTTTTTGACTTTATCGCGAACAGATAAACTGACAGAAGACTTTCTTTTTAACCGACTTAAAAAAAGGAGGAGGTTACTATGTTCGATTGTATGTATATTTTTTATGTATGTTAACCGATATTTTCGACAATTGTGAACCGATTTTAATGGTTCTTTTTTTATTTGAATTGATACACTATGTAGTGAGTAACTGTTACCTGTGCATTCGTACGTGTGAAATTGATCAAAAATATGTTACAACTGCGTGAGACGTGTGCCCTACTGGACTCCAAGAATATAGATAATTAAAAGTCATACATCTGTATGTAATATGAATTATATCATCTTTTTGGTCAATTTGACGGCTATATTGTTTTATTTACCGCGTTTGCTTCTACATAACTCAGTGATTATAGCAACGTATAAGAATAACTTAAGTATATCGACAATATGGGCTTATTATATCTATATAATAAAACCCCACGACTTCGTCTACGTGAAACTTATGTAAAAACAGTTACCAATAAAATCATCTGAATGTGTTAAGTCCATTTACTTATTTACTTTTCTCTCTTACTTAAGTCGCGTCGTCATTAAAAGTATAATAACTTGTGATAGACCGAACCGATTTTAATGAAACAAAGACCAAACGTTAGTCGATTTTGTTTACGAACGCACTACTTTAGCAGTTATGCATGTCGAATCAAAATGACACACAAATAGACAAGCATTTTATAAAAATACTAGCTGATACCCGCGGCTCCGTACGCGCTTTTTAAAAAATGTATTAAAGAAATGTAAAATTGTGAGTGGGTGTGTACATTTTTTATAAAATGCTTGTCTATTTGTGTGTCATTTTGATTCGACATGCATAACTGCTAAAGTAGTGCGTTCGTAAACAAAATCGACTAACGTTTGGTCTTTGTTTCATTAAAATCGGTTCGGTCTATCACAAGTTATTATACTTTTAATGACGACGCGACTTAAGTAAGAGAGAAAAGTAAATAAGTAAATGGACTTAACACATTCAGATGATTTTATTGGTAACTGTTTTTACATAAGTTTCACGTAGACGAAGTCGTGGGGCACAGCTAGTATCTAATATTTTAACCATATTTTGTATAAAATCCTAACAATGTCATGGGCAAGTCTGAATCTACGGTTATATTCAGAGCGGCTAAAAACGTTGACGAAAACTGGGTTTTTTTTATACAGTTTAGTCAGCGTTAGGCATTATAAGCGCTCGTAAAATATTAATTGCCACTTGAATTAAAATACACCGACTTTTCTCACTTTCTCTAAATATAATATGCATTTTTTTTTCAAGCATATAAAACCTTCTAGAAGGAATTGTTAATGAAAATCGTATTAACTTAGTAGGACCTGTTTCTAAATCGACCTGTCTAGCTACCACCCTCATTTTGAAAATCTAGCAAGGTCCACCGTGCCCGCTAGTATATAGAAATATATATTAAGGACTAGCGGGCCCGTCGGACATTGTCCAGCCCCGATTATTTAAAAAAAATAACAAATCTTATAGCTAAATCTTCCTCTTGAATCAGTTTATCCACTGGTGAAAACCGCATGAAAATCCGTTCAGTAGTTTTTGAGTTTAGCGCGAACAGACAGCAGAGGATGTTGTTTTATACTATGTAATGAGATATACCCATATAGTCAAAACTAGCCTCTGTCCGCGACTTCGTTCGCGTGGAATAGGTACTGCTAACTAGCTAACACGCAGCGGAATCTCTCAACAGGAAAAAATATCCCGATTTTGAAACATTCTTCATTGGTGCTCCGCACCTATGCGTCTAAGCGTGATGATATATAGCCTATAACCATCCACAGTAAATGACCTATTCAACACTAAAAGAATTTTCCAAAACGGACCAGTAGTTCCTGAGATTACCCCTTACAACGTCACAAACTTTACCTCTTTATTATATTATTAGTATAGAGGTATAGATTAATTGAGTAATTACTTAATACTAATACTTCATTCAATTCATTATTTATGAACTGACCTGCCGTTTGAAAACTTCCCTCTGCACTTGCGGTTCGGAGAAGTCCTTGCTATAGTTCAAGCCGCACTCTCCGACGGCGACACACTCCGGTGCCGATGCCGTCTCCAGGAGTTCCGCCCACATGTCTTCGTCTACCATAGATTTCGCATCGTGAGGGTGAACGCCTATGAATTAAACATAAGCAATATAAGCTAACAAGCAGGTAAATACACCCGCGACTATCTGTGTTGTTGATTATTTATTTATTATATAATGCAGTAATCCACTACCGTATATAGTTACGAATATATGTAGAGATGAGAACAGTCAGACGATCCGCGCGAGAATGTACCCCACTTTTTTTTTCGAACTGTCTACGCTATTGTCCTTTTTGGAGGCCTCTACAGCTTCACCGGACTACTAAGGCGAGCGCTTAAGGCACTCAGTCGATTTTATTTGGGCAACTAGCGCAAGGGTGCACGGCACACCTCGGCTTGGCTGTTGTCTGTTTCATGCAATTCGCGATCTACCTTAGCTAACCTAAGTTAAGCTAAACTATTCATACAAATATGAGTTATTGTAACATATATGTGTACCAGGCATGCATGTCTCAATAACTCTTATGTGTATTTTGTATCGGAACGAACCCCACTCCTTTTGTACTACGCCTTTTATAGCTTTCCTTTGTATTAAAGTCAGCCAGTCAGTCCTTTTTCACTCTCGTCTATCGGATGTCATCTCAGTATTCATACCTTTTACAGACATCATTCTTCACACAGTCCATCCATTTCTTTTTCGATCCTCCTCTACTCATATATCCATCCATCATCATACTCAAAACATATTCTAACTTAAACTATCTCCTTTGTATTAAAGTGTAGGGTTTAATATTTTTTCCGGTACACAAATACTTTTGACGGTAGTCGGAACCTTTCCGCCGGTATATTTTATGTACAGAGAAAAAACATTTTTTTTTTTAAAGCAGAAATAGATTTTGTTGTGAAATTTCTTTTTAAACGATGTTATCTGTTTATTTCCTCACTCCGTGCATAGGCAAAAAAACCGCTTGCCCCACCTCTACATAAAAATTTAATAATCTTACATTGAATATAGCTATCGTGATTTTTTTTAGATAAGCACCAATTGTCTTGAAGTAGATTTAAAATAAATCGATCAAATTCAATCGAGTACTTTTTGCATGAAGCGTATACAACGGCAGACCTCATAATTTGACAAATTACATACCTAAAAACCTTCCTCATGAATCACTTTATCTACTAGTGAAAACTGCATGAAAATCCCTTCAGTAGTGTTTGAGTCTATCACGAACAGACAGACAGACGTGGCAGAAGACTTTGTTTTATAATATGTAGTTTTTTTTTTCTCGAACTGACTACGCTATTGACCCGACAGGGTCTTTACAGCTTCACCGGACTACTCTATATATAATATGTAGTGATAGAAGACAGATTTTATACTCAAAGTATGTTTTCTGGTGTATCAAAAATATATCATATATTCCTTTTTACATATAGTTATTAAAGTTATACGTAAGATATGGAAATTGAGCGTTCTGTACCACACTATAAAGTTAATAGACATATTTTTTACTTATTTTGGCAACCAATCTTCCCGATTAATACCGCCATCGTCGAGTAGGTACATGTGTCTAGCGATCATTTAAATGTTGTAACAAAATAGTGACCCCCAGTTAGAACTTTCCAGAGATTATTTGTGCCATCTCAGAATTCATGCTCCACGGTCCATTTCCCGTCCACCTCACTTGTGCACAATAACCGAACTATATTACGTAAAATGTCATTAATTTTACCAAATATGGAGTCAAATAACACAAGATTATTAATAAAATATAAAAACCACTACATGACAGAGTAAAAATCTGGCAAAACTCATAATGAAAGTTGCGCGTGCCTACACACCGTGAAGATCGATGATAAAAAGTTTCTTCTGATATATTTATTACTTATAATCATAGTAAATATAAACATTATCATCATCTATATATTAATACGTGAACCCTAAACTTTGTATCCCTTTTTGACGGAATTGGACGAAGGGATGAACGTGAAATTTGGCATAGTTAAAGTTTATATGGAGAAGTGCAGAAAGCTATTTATTTTATATAAAATGCATTAGAAGTACATTAAATTAATTAAAATATGCATTACTCGCACTACTGCTTCAATTTTACACAACATATACACGCATGTGAATAAAAAAGACATTTTGACATCTGTCAATAAAGGACTTCAAAAAAGGTTGTGAAGGAGGTTGCTATGCTCGACTGTATGTATTATTTTACTCTTACGTTCCATTTACCCCTTTTCATACTACATTCAACAATGATATTAACCCTAATAAAATTCAAACTTAAAAAAATCAATAAACTATGGTCGAATATCGACCACTGGGTGCCCACTAGTTCTAATGTAATTTGTGTTTATTGAAGTTTTTATCAATAATATTAAATTTCGTCATCTGACTTTTAACTCGGTTGAACAATGCATAAAAAACAATGATATTATAACTAAAAAACTGTGGATACGTTTACCTACATGGTATTTTGACAAAACAAATGGCACGATAACGCACACATACGTAAAGTAATATTGTAACTCCACACTGTGTTAGATAACAGGAGGAAGTAAGATGGCATTTTCTCAATATCGGTGGTGAGAAAAAAATAGTTATATGTTGCTTAGATACGGGCGAATTGACGGGGCAGCCGTCAAAACTAAGCTAACCAGCCAAATTTAACAAGGCGCTGTCGAAGCACTTATAACGAATCTATATCTTTTTAATTGTAATATCATCGATATAAAATGATTTATTTTTATATTCACGCTAAAGAAGTCAAATTTCTGACGTGCGTACATACATACATACATTATTTTTTATAATTAAAATCTTTGTTGCCACTTATCAATTTCTTTTATTTTATTTCTTATTCTCTCTTGTTGACCTAGCAAAGTCTTAACAGCTTCACCGGACTACTACACTTATTAATTACTCACCAGCCGTTGAGTATATAGTGCTGGGGTATAAGCGGGTCAGTCTGAGGGCTTCCTTACTGTTCCGAACTGATGTTCCTGTGACCATTATCTTTTGAACGCCTGCAATCAAATATATTTATTAGTTTAATGAATAAAACATGGACTATTCAACTATTTCCGCAATCACTTTGTTTTTACAGAATACATAATTAAAGGGCCGATTACTTGTAAACGACTTTTACCATATTATATATACACATACGTAATAAGAATGTAAATCTAAGGAGGCTGTACTTTTTAGATTATTGTAAAGATAAAAAAATGTTGCAGATGTCTTGGAATAAGTAACGAAATACTTTTCAATTATTTTTAAAAATGTCTGTCTGTTTGTTTGAACACACATCACTGCTAAAGTACTGCGTACACGATAAAACTTCACATATAGTATATCCTCGAGTAACATTTAGTCTTGGTCTCATTAAAATCGGTTCTCTCTAATGAAAGTTAATTTTTAAAAATAATTTTAACGAAGATGCGTCTAAAGTATGAGAGAACAGTAGATAAGTAAATGGCTTTAATACATTCAGATGATTGTTTTGATGATGATTGTTTTGATGATGATTGTATTAGTCGCTGTTTTTTTTATATTAGGTTCAATGTGGACGAAGCTTCGATAGGGTCTTATTAAAACTTGACTAACTAGCTTCTATTTTTTATAGCTGCCCCGTCATTCCGCCCGTATCTAAGCAACATATACCTATTACTTTTTCACAACCAATATTAAGAATATGCCACTTCCACATTTTATTTAAGACAGTGCGGCGTTACAATATTACTTTACATATGTGTGCGTTATCGTGCCATTTGTTTCGTCAAAATACCATGTAGGTAAAGGTATCTACAGCTTTTTAATTATTATATCATTGACTACGCCCAATAGAATCTATCAATGACGTACCTATACGCGTTTAGTACCCGGATCATGCCCGTATGAATGTTGTGTGTAATTCGTGTTTCCTGATATCTTAATGTGTGATATTATAATGTATGGTTCACATAGCTAGTCTGAGAATATGATGAAATTATTAAATTGAGATTTGTATCATTCTTAGATCGTAATGTACTTATCATATGGTAAACTGTATTCATCTTTCACAAGCATTTTTTTTACCAAGCAAAAACAGTGCTTTTACCTGTGTAATGCATTTTTTATACTCGACCAAATGCTATTTGATATACATTGGAAGCAATTTATTAACGTGGGGAAATTCCTTATCGATACACCACCCTCTCGGGGGAGAGAGTGGGTTATGTCCGACTCGCAGACTAAAACCCCACGGTGTACCGCCCGATCGTATTGTTGGGGCGGCAAGGGATTGAACTATGCTAGTCCAATTGGATAGCCGCCCCAACGGTCCGCTCGGCGGCAGGTGACCGCCGAGCTCCTTCCTAATAAGGAGACAGGCTGGGTACACACCAGCTGCCTCCCCTCGTCCGCCGGACCCGTGCAATGAGGAGATGAGCCCCCGGCCCATCCCCTCAGGTCCGGCTACGGTGGCGGGAGGAGGCGGGCAATTCACCGCCTCCTCCCTCCGGTCCTCCGTTAACGTTAACTCAGAGGGTCATCCTCGCAAACCCTCTCCGCCACCTCCTTCCGCGAGATGACGTCCTCGCAGAAGGAGGCCATCGCTCTCCACGCCTCCTCACTGCCAAGCATGGCCGAAACCACACTCGGCAGCGACAAATCTGTACCCACCGCCGCAGCCAGAACGCGGCGCTGTCCTTCCCACGCAGCACACTCAGACAGAGTGTGCTGCGCGGTGTCCTCTGCAGCGCCGCACTCATGGCATGCGGCGGTTGGCTCCCTGCGAGCGATCTGGTGCAAGTACCATCCGAAACAACCATGTCCGGTGAGCACCTGCACCAGTCGGAACGACAGGGAGCCTCAACTTCTCTCTATCCACTCCGGCAGGACAGGGCGGAAAGTGTCAAAAGTAAAACGCCCGAAACGCTCGTCCGCCAGGTCCTGCCTCCATCGCCTTAGCGCCTCCTCTTGGCCTTCCCTCCTCTTGGCCTCAATCTCCCTGAAGGCTGGAGGCTCCCCAATTCTCTTTGCCGCCGTGAACAAATAGCCACATACTACATTAACCAATTGCAAGTGACCGTTATACTATAGTGTGCTTCTGGATATAGGCGAAAGTATAACCCAAGATGATAATGTACTAATTCAAACTAAATACAGCTTTAGATGACAATAATAAGTAGGTTTACAATTAACAAAACATAATGAAGCAGTAATAGTGGTGAAATCAGAATAATCATAATTATTTATAATAAACATTGCTCATCTGATAACACTGTTATGAATAATGAGTTCAAGAAATCTAGAAAGAATTTAAACATAATTAATTATATACAGCAGTGAGAATGTATGCATATTTTTATTTATTAATCATTTTTATTATCCATTCAAACAGTTATTTAAAAAAAAACTGTTGCAAATAACTGCAGTATGTATCCTCATTTGAATTTATTTTATTAAAAGTGAAATGAATAACTTATCCCTCATGTGTATTTTGAGAATATATTTGGACTTAGTCAATTACCCTTTTTTTTCGAACTGTCTAGCAAGGTCTTAACAGCTTCACCGGACTACTAAGGCGAGTGCTTAAGGCACTCAGCCGATGTTATTTGACAACTAGCTCAAGGGTGAACGGCACACCTCGGCTTGGGCTGTTACCTGATACATGCAATTCGCGACCTATCTTTTTTTCTTTTTTTTTTAACGTGGGGAAATCCCTTGTGGATACGGGATGATTGTAGATACCCTCCCGGGAGAGAGGGTGGGTTATGTCCGACTCGCACGGACTAAAACCCCACGATGTACCAACATACCGTTATTCTTAGGGCGGCAGGGGATCGAGCTTGCTAACCACCTTGTAGAGCCGCCCCAAGGTGACCGCCGGGCTCCTCCTACCTATAGAGAGGCAGACTGGGTACACACCAGCTGCCTCACGGGCCCTCTCCGCCGCCTCCTTCTGTGAGATGACCTCCTCGCTGACCACACTCGGCAGCGACAAATTCCCGGGGTGTCTTCGTCGGCGCCGCACTCATGACAGGCGGCGGTCAGCTCCCTGCGAGCGGGCGGACGGCGTCAACGGTGTACATCCCGAAGCGCGCGTCCGCCAGGTCCTGCATCCACCCCTCGACGACGCCCTCTCTGAGACGACGCCTCCTGTCTTCAATCTTCAAGCACTTTCTGTGTGCTGCGTGGGAGGAGCAACGTCGCACTCTGGCTACGGCGGTAGGATAGGAGCTCTCGCTGCCGAGCGTGGTTGTGGTCATGCTCGGCAGCGAGGATGCGTGGAACGCAATGGCCTCCTTCTGCGAGGAAGCCGTCTCGCAGAAAGAGGCGGCGGAGAGGGTCCGGGAGGAGGATCCTCAAAGTGGCCGTCTCCGCCAATGGAGGACAGGCAGGAGGAGGCGGCAGTTTGACTGATAACCGGACTTAGGGCGGATGGATCGGGGGCCCATCTTCCCATTGCACAGGTCCGGCGGACGGAGGAGTCGGCCGGTGTTTACCCGGCTGTCTCCTAACAAGACGGGGCCCGGCGGCGGCGCATTCGCTGCTGGGACATCCGCTGGGGCGGCACGATGACATCTATAGAGACCTCGTGTCGCCCCAACTATAGCGGCAGACGTACAATGTAGGGTTTTAGTCAGTGCAAGTCGGACATAACCAGCCCTCCCCCCGGGAGGGTGGCGTATCCATAAGGGATTTTTCCCCATGTTAATAAAAAAAAAGGCATCAAAGAGCAATAAACAGGCAAACTCACATTTACATATATAATATTAGTTAGAATGTTGCCTGTTCATGAATATTATACTGTAAAAACAAAATTAGTATACAAAAATTTTCTCAGACATATTTCGAATACGATGATTATAAAAGATATTATTATAATTTCAGAGAAACCTACACACATGCTATCATACCAGGATAAAATACAACATCTAATGTAAATAAAAATAAAGTAGAATTTACAAGCAACTTAGTTTCAATATTGTTGATTCTGAGAAGACTCAAATTGTACTCCTTCATATTTTCATATCATGTCAAAAAAGGTTTAAACCACATAAAAACTCAAATGTAAAAGTGATTGTAACATAGGTAAATTGAGTTAACAATGTTAAGGCATTCTAAACCAGTGCAAATGTATTGCATAACACAACTTGAGAAATCAAGTTTAGATATAATTATATGGTTTGCAATTTGCAATTTTTTTTTATTATTATATAAAAAACCAATGGTGTAACATGGTTTCTTAGGCTTATATTTTTTTTTTAAATTTTGAATTACTGTCAACATAGGTGAGTCTAAACAAATTTAAAGCATGAACATTGGAGAAACCAGGCTTTGTCTTAGTACTGTGTGCCATGTACTTTACTAACACAAGCATTTAGAGTTCAGCCCTTCTGAAAAATGTTCCAGATGACCAACACAAATCTACCTGACTTATATTTATTCTCACTCTGTATGGTAATTGCTCTGCTCCCAAGGGTCATAGAGTGATGCACAATAACCTAGATATGAGGATAAGCTTCCTCAATAAAAATGCTTTAAAATTCAATGAGAATCCTTCGAATCTCCAGTTTCCAGAGATTAGTGTATTTATACTAAATAAAAGCAGTCTCCCTGAATATATTATCAGAATAAGAATTTTTATCAAAGTTCTTAATCTGTCATGACATTCATAATCTTGTATTATTTGACCCTGTATTATGTGATATTGGTGACTTGGGCAATATAATTAGATTATTGTCCATAAGTAAAGTTGATGGGAAATTATACCACAAGGCATGAATTCTGATGTCATAAAACTTCCTAGAAAGTTCTAGCAATCGAGTCACCATCTTGTTGGAACACTTAAAATTATAATAAAACACTGCCACTGTTACCCATTTGATAATGACAATAATTTTGAATAAAGAGGTTTAGTTGCCAAATTACAAAAGAGGATAATATTAGTACAGATGATGAAAGTGACAGGCTATAATCTATATATTTTATGTATCTATATTACTTATATTCTGTGTAATAAAATTCTATAGTAAATACAAATAAACATTGAGCACTTGTGAAAATATAGACATCTCGGAGATCTCAATTAAATAATTTAGCGAACTTCGTATATGCCTTTATATTCTAATAACTACACAGTTAACTGACAGACCAGCAACACTTTCACAAAGAATTTACAGCGTAATCATTTCAAATGAATAAATTACCCTGTCGACTTTTGCTATTGTAACATAATCTGTTCATTGCGGTAACGCACGCTATCTGGGCCACAATATACCCAAGAACTTCACATACCTGCATCCTTCGCTCTTTGTACAACAGAATCGAGATCACGGCCGTATTTCTTATTCGTTAGGTTTGCGCCAATGTCGATTACAATAAGATTCTCGTAACATCCCTTCAGTTCCTCGGATATTTGAGTTTCTTCCGACGTCATCCTTGATTTTGTATGAAGCTTATTGGTATGGTGTTTACCTAGAATTTGACGCTTTATAGTGATATGCATATATTATTTAAAGCTATGAATATTGTAAAATGGTACTTACAAATTGTATCAAACACTCCTGCTAAATAAGCTTCTGAAATTTTAATGACTAGTTAAAAGGTTCACCCTCCTTACTGAGCTGCCACCATGTTTTTGAAGTAAGTTTTCAAAGTTCATCAGGAGAACAGTGTCAAATATTGTGTCATAGCGAAAATTAGATTTACAATCTGATTGGGTAAAAGTTGAACATAGATGATTATCATTGGTCGGAATACACGTATAAATTGTAAACAAGAAAGAACTTTTATGAAGTGACAGGGAAAACAAGCAGAACATGTAGTTGGAATAAGTTAAATGTTTGTATTAAATATGATTAGGGAATTCAAAATGTACTCAGAATATACAACAAATATTTTATTAAATAGTGGTTTTTACATTATGCCGTAATACAGTTTTTTTAATATAAAATTAAGCTTTTTTTATTTAATAATATTTGCACTAAATACTGTGTTTCAAATCCTTTTTGTAAGTTTTGTTCACAAAAAAAAAGTCTTAGTTAAGGTTTTGAACGACCTTTGTAGTTTGACAGATTAGAGTTGAACCAGTTGGTAAAAAAATACATTATACCTTTTGTAGGCACATTAAATAAATTTATACTCGTGTATTAAATAATAGATCTAGTATGATTGATTTCAAAATTCTATTAATCCTTCGTTTTTGCTTAAATCAATATTTTTTCTTTTTGTTAATTTATTCATGATATTTTTACACTACATCATAATTTCATTCAGAATACAATATAAATAATTTTTATAAGGAAAGAAAATGGTAAGGGAAGGGAAAATGCTTAACATTTTAATTACAATTTATTAAAAAAAGAATCCATATCTATTCCTCGAACTCGTATTGCTGAAAAATTAACAGAGATATATAGATAGAATGAGGTTTATACACAATTTTATTTAAGTTTCGTTGAAGAGTAAGAGTAAGAAATAACGTTAGTGCAAGTGAATCTTAGTAATTATTGTTTAATTAAGTAAAATTGTACGTGTGGCAATGTATTTTAGTAAGAGTTTATACTTGCTCTATATGTTCAGTTGTCTGAATATTACGAGTAAAATAAGTGAGTACTAGGTATCAAAGCTATATTGTTTTATATCAAATAGATATATCTATATAAAATGAGACTTTGTTTTAAGATAATAACCATATACATAAACTAGGGAAAAATAAGATAGTTAATATAAAGTAGGGTAGAATAATTTTATGATGATTCTGTGGCTTAAATAATTTACCAGATTAAAAAAAGCTTATTAAAAAAAGATGAAACCATCGGTAGCTATATTACAATATCTTACTATGGATATTTCATCCACAATATATTAGAAATAAATATCAATATTTCAGAATATTAAAAGATCGTTATTTGTATATCAATACGTAATCAACAGTTCTAGTTGCATCCCTATTTATAACCTAAAAACTGACAAAAACAAACAAGTCTAGAAGTATATTATAATTTATTGAAATGAAACCGCGCAGCTTTATATCTAAAAACTTAGTAATCATTGTTGTCATACCAGCACTTATTGGGGCACATTATGGCTGGTATAAATTACAGCAAGTGGACGAGCTTGTGCCACCGGCGGACCGACAGAGATCACCTTTAGCTAAGGTAAATAAATTTTGATTTGTTTAAAACTTTTTGCTGCCTATTTACTTTAGTGATAAGACATTATAATGTTTTTGACAAAATTGTTACTGTTGTGTACTTCGCAAGGCTAAATAATTTTATTTATATCGGTGCAAAACTTCTTCATTACATAAATACCTGCAAAGAGTTAATCTTTAGGATTTTGTAAATACGGTTGATTGTACATTGAAATTCGATTGAAGCCTCATAGCCGGGTAATTTTTAAACTCTTTGTTATTGCTATCTACCAATGATACATTTCAACAGTCTATGACACACAGAGCTAAATTGATTCTAACCAGAAGTATAATTATTTAATGGTAGTAATAAATCATTATTACAATGAGAAATAATGTAATGTTATTATTCCTACAGATTTAATTTATTTTATTTTTTCTGGAACTAACATTTTTTTTAATTATATTCACATTCGAATTTAGAATCATGTGCTGAACAAATCTATACATATTGCTAAATTTGTAAATCAATGTTGGTATATATATAAATAAATAAATAGCCTTTTATTCAGATCTCTTTTCTCCAGATCTGTTTGCCAATTGGCAAAGGCCTCCTCCAACCTTTTCCATTCGTTTCTTTCCTGAGCCACTCTGTTCCACATGACTCCTGCCACTTTTCGGATGTCGTCATCCCAGCGTTACTGCAGTCTACCTCTCTGTCTTTTTCCTTCCCTGGGGTACCACTGTGTCACTCTTTTGCTCCATTTATCGTATCCTCTTATTACGTGACCAGTCCATCGCCATTTGGTATATATATATTATATCTTAAATTAATAACCATTTATATTTTTCATTCTTTTATTTTTGGCCACCAATCTTCTTGGTTATTACTGATATTATTGAACAGGTAATAATATTAAAATGTCTTGTGTTAATTTCAAGATGGTGGCTCCCTTTTTAGAACTTTTCTTGGAATTTTGGTGGCATCAGAATTCATGCTCAGTGGTATTATTTCCTATCCACTTCAGTTGTGCACAGTAACTGAACTATATTATGTAAAACACCGCCAATATTACAAAATATAGAGTTAAAAAACACAAGAAAGAAATCTAGATATCTATATATAGAAATCATATATATAAAATTCTCGTGTCACAATGTTAGTTACCATACTCCTCTGAAACTGTTTGACCGATTTTTATGAGATTTTATATGCATATTTTGAAGGTTTGAGAATCGGTTACTATCTATTTTTCGTATTACTTAGTAAGGGTTGTCCACCCCTAACATTTATTTTTTATCTTTTTAACAATTTTTTTTAAATTTCGTTTTGTTATATTGAGGCATTAAAAAATACATACAACCCTAAATTTTCACCCTTCTAACACCAACCCCTATATTTTAATAGTCATTTTAGTAATTAATAATTTTTCATCCCACTCATCAATTATTTTGTAAATTATTTCACTGTTAGAAAGGTATATTAGATTACGTTTTATTTAGGTAAATATATATTATATAGTAAATGGGGCGTGGAGGTGTGGGTCACAAGAGCAACCCAGTGGATATTGGGAAGACATTTCTTGCCAATATATATATATAGTATAGTTTCGAGGCACAATTGGACCCGATATGTTACGCTGGTGCAGACGAAGTTGCACGGATCAGCTAGTAAAATATAAAATCCACTACATGGTAGACTAAGCCCTGCCAAAAACTCCACCATTTAACTTATTACCATAGAAGTTGGCATACCTAAGGTTTTATTTAACACATTTTACAATTACAACCCACTAGGTGGTGCGACAGCTCATAAACATGTTCAACTGAGAGTTTTTGGTGGGATTTTGGTCTGTCATGAACTAGATTATATATTTTATTCATAATCTTGTGTTACTTAACTCTATATTGTGTAAAAGTGGTGGTGTTTTATGTAATATAGTTTGTTTATTGTGCATAAGTGAAGTGAATGGAAAATAATACCACGGACCATGAATTCCTTAGATGCCACAAAAACTACATGGAAGGTTCTAACCAGATAGCCATTAGTTCATTGAAATTATATCAAGAAACTTGTAATATCGATACTCACTTGACAACGGCAGTAATAGTCTACTGGAAGACTGGTTGACAAAAATGGAATGGAAGAAGATCTTTTAATACTATTAACTACTTGACAAGGGCAGTAATAATCTAAAAGATTGGTTGCCAAAAATAAAGTTAAAAAAAACATGTCCAACTAATTTTCATGAAAATTGCTATGTACATTTTTGGACATAGAATATCAACAAAACTTTCACTTTTTTATAAGCCAAAAAACAAACAATAATTTCACCAAATAATAACAAATGTTTGCAAAGTTTAGAATCAGGGACAACTCGATATGTGAATGTGGGCTAGACGAAGGCACACTAGAACACATCTTTTTCAATTGTCCTAATCTAGTATATTCCTTGATATTTTGCCTGACAGTATGCCTGACATAAGGCACTAAAAAGCGGAAAATAAATAGTTTATCAAATTAACCAAATAGAAATAAAACATGAATATGTGTGCTACCTAGAGATGTATTGGAAGTCGGTGCCAACCAAACCGAAAATCATATCATCTACATAAGTACAAAGTTTAAGTCCAATCTCGCGTCTCTGTAATACAAAAATTTTGGTTGGTAACGACTTCCAGGACATCTCTAGGTAGCACACATATTCATATGTTTTATTTTTGATAAACTATTTATTTTCCGCTTTTTAGTGCCTTATGGGTTTTTGATTGATATTGAAGTCGGTTAATACTTTTTTTTGAAAATTTACTTTATTTATCCAATTGTTTTGAAAAAGTTGTGTATAAATAATTTAGAACATATCAAGCCTTTATGCACGGTGTCCATGTCCATTATTTTAATTTCATTATTTTGTTTCAGTATTTCAAATGGAGTAGTGTCACAAAGGAGTAATTATATAAAGATACGAAACTATGTATATATTTGTAATTATAATAAAAAGAAATAATATGTACTTGCAATTAAGTTAGTGATGTAAAATTACAGTCTTTAAAAACTTAGTTATTATTATTTATTTATCTGTTATAGATCACTGAGATTTAAAATAAATATAGTATTTTTGTTTATAATAGTTTAATTTTAGAAAGGAGTATTGTATACAGGTTCTGATTTACAAAGTATGACAACCATACACATATGTATGGCTAAACAAAAACAATCATGGTTTTTATGTTCTGATTTCATCAACATGTTTTCCATTAACAAGAGCTTTGGCTCACTGGAGAGTTTAAACACACATTGGTCTTTTTATTTAGTCTTTATTGTACAACATTATACATCTATACTATTAGACATTTCAAATTATGTGGTTGGTATAAGGGTTGGTATTATTGCCAATAGCAAACTCTTCTAGGCAACCATTGGATGTATACATTCGAGTGCAAAGAATCAGCATATTTAGGATGTATAAATAAAACTAATGAATATGACAAATATTAAAAACATGCAAACTATATCACATATATAAAACACACTATAAAATAATAATATAACACATGGTACTACATAATATTAACAATGAGTTTATGCATTGTCCGAACTTATTTCTACTGAGCAATCAATACTTCAAGCAAAACCTATTGCTGTGAGCTAATCTTAGTTGTACAGTATTTAATAATGTTTCCCTGGCTAGTTACCTCCGTGAAGTAAAAATTCATACCTGTATTGTTTTATTTTTTTTTACTTTAACTAGGTAATGGTGTAAGCATATTTACATGCAGACAGCCGCTATTAATGACATTATTATATTTATTCCTATAATTATTTTAAGTTCGTTTTACCTACTATTGTATTATAGTTTAACATTGAAAGGAAATCTTAAAGTTGAGGATACCTTTTGGTGGCTGTAACTCTGTAATATCTGATTAAATAAAATAACTAACTAAAGTAACTGTTTGAGTAAAAAAGCAAATAAAACTCGAAAACAATGAACAATCGGGATATATGTATTTAAAGAAAATAATTTCAGAACCGCTGTCGAGCGGCGGGCGCTTGTCAGATGGTTGGTAAATGACTTCTCGAATCGTGCTCTTTCTTCCCTTTATTGGGCTGAGTGCGCTCCGTCACTATCAACTGTGGCAGCAAAGGCGATGACTGTACCTGAAATTGCCATTGTTAAGTGATCAGATACTTAAAAAAAAAGTATATGTATGTTACTGAAAGACAATAAAATTACAAGAGGTAAGTACATTTTTAAATGAATTAACTACTTCTACATACGAATTACGTAATCGTTGGTTTTTAAGATGAAAAACAAATCACCTTAGGTAATTAATGTTACAATCGAATAAAACGTAAAAGAAATCGTACAATAAATTCACGAGAATTTACATGGCGTTAAAAGAAAAGTTATTGATGATCTTAAAAATATCAAACATTTAACAAATTACAGCCATCAATATAGTACAAAGAATGAGTGAATAGATGGCGTCTAAACAAATACGATGGTCATGTGAAGGCATGGACAATTAATTAATACCACCGAACTCACTGTTAGATTTTTTAAATCAAAATATTTACGTTTGCATGAATGAAGACCATTCCATTTACTCAGCTAACGATAAATGGTCAAGTTGAAATTTTGCGGAAGTGTTTACTTCTCACATAAATTCAATATAACGGACGGCTCGAAGCAAAAAAATTTAATCTAGAATTAATCCAAATTTAAAACTGACGTTTGGACTGAAATTAAGAAGAAATAAGTATAAAACTTTTTTCGTAGTTTTAGCTTCACTTATATTGCTCATAAATGTATTTTTATGTTTTTTATATTGGAACAGAGGTACCTCGGGAAATCTAACCTCAAAACTTGACCTTGAATACGGTAATGTTCTGAAACTCCAAGCATTAAGTAGAAATGAACACAATTTCAAATTAGGAGTTTTTGGCGAGAACTTGGCCAGTCATGTAGTACGGTTTTTATATTTTACTAGTTGACCCGTGCCCACTTCGTTGGGCTGTAATAGACATTATCAAGATACAACTTTTTTCTAGAACTCAATCATATATCTCTCATCGTTAAGGCAGCGTTCGTAAGAAACGTTTTCGTTCGATCATATTTTCTCCGACTCCCCAAATATTACCCCCTACAACCTCACAAACTTTACCTCTTTATAATATTGGTATAGATAATATAATTAGTTAATAGCTCCTGCCCGCGACTTCGTATGCGTGGAATAGTTATTTTGGGCTAAGACGCAGCGGAAGCTCTCAAAAGGATTAAATACCCCGATTTCGCAACATTTTTCATTGTTGTTCCGCTCCTATGGGTCTTAGCGTGATGTTATAGCCTATAACCATTCTCGATGAATGAGCTATATAACACTGAAAGAATTTTCCAAATCGGTCCAGTAGTTCCTGAGATTACCCCTTACAACGTCACAAACTCACAAACTCTACCTCTTTATAATATTAGTATAGATTCATAATCTTGTGTTATTGGACTATATATTATTGTTAATGTATTCGGTTATTGTGCCCATGTGAAGTGGATAGAAAATAATACCACGGAGCATGAATTCTGAGATGCCACAAAAATTCCCTTCTCGCCATCTTGTTAGAACATTGAAATTATTACGAGAAACTTATTACTAGCGGGTCTGGCGGACGTTGTCCTGCCTTGATAATAAAAATGAATCCTAAAAGTCAACCATAGCGCCACCTACCGGGTCCAATCGTGAATCTAAACCATTCTCGGATCCACTGGAACACGCACACAAAATTTCATCAAAATCGGTCTAGCCGTTTAGGAGGAATTCAGTGACATACACACGCACAGAAGAAATTTATATATAATGATTAACTTCTCGAGAATGGCAGTAATAATCTACTAAAAGGTTGGTTGCCAAAATAAAAAAAAAGATAACAAAATAAAAAAAAAAAACTTAATGCAGGTTGTAACAATAATGAAATGTCAAAACAGTACAAATGAAATCAAATGTCAGGTTGTAACAAAAATAAAATGATCGCAAGAAACTTGTAATGTCACTCTACAATGGCAGTAATAATATAATAAAAAATCAAATTAATTACATTACCCTTTGTAAAATAACCTACGGGCTAAAATGTATGACATACATTTTTTGTATTCTATATTATAGATTTATCTACCGAACATTTCTAATTTATTTATTAAAATACCAAGACAAAACTACTTAACGAGCGACTTTCAAACCTCGATGAATAGCATCAAACCGACATCGGAAACTATATTCCTAGGTTATGGGCGACTCATTTCCGTTTGCCCTTCCCTTTACTAACGACTGTGATTTCCGATATGGCAGTTGTCGATATATCGTCCGCGTTCAATTGTTGCTGCGAATTTCTGTATTCATGCTGCGGGATTTAATACTTAAATTGTCTAGAACAATTTTTGGGAGGATCGTGGAATGTGATGTAGCTCATTTTATATTTTATTCATAATCTTATGTTATTTGGCTCTATATATATAATATTGGTAGTGTTTTACGTAATATAATTTGGTTATTGTGTACATGTGAAGTGGATGGGAAATAATACCACGAAACATGGATTCTGACTTGCCACAATAACTCCCTGGACAGTTCTAACAAAACGGCCACCATCTTGTTAGTTCATTGAAATTATCGCAAGAAACTTGTAATATAATTACCTCGACCTACTCGACAATTGTAGTAATAATCTACTAAAATATTGATTGCCAAAAATTTAATAATAAACAAAGTGTCGAGCTGAGATTTAAATACGTTCAATAATGTTGGTAGGCAGGTACGTAGCTAGGTAAAGTAAAGTGGCCATGACCCCAATCACGTAGGGGTTACGATCCCTGCCCACGCAATAAGCCCCAGTAAAGAAATCGGCAGGAAAATAGTCTTATATTATTGATTAGGTTATGATATTGTTATGCATACTTGGGTTTTGATTATTTTTAAAGTTTCAAGGCATTACAAAGCGCTTTATAAGTGTAAGGTCTCAGTTGATACTGCTGTGTGGCCACTAGAAAAGTAACTATCAGAGCGAGATAAAGCGATCAGAAGAGGAAAGTATGAAAAAATGTTATGTTGTTTATTTATTTGTTACAATTTCACACCTAATAACTGCTTACAAAAGTTTGCAAAGAATGGTAATCAGTAATATAAATTGGAATATGGATTTATTTGTTACTCTGTCATACTTTAACTACTGAGCCGATCGTCATAAAATGTTCTATACTCGTCAGCGGTACAGAAAAGGACATGAAGGTATCTTGCATCCAGAAAGAAACAACTGAGGAATAGGTCAATTCTTTTTAACGCAAACGAAACCGCGAAAATGCTAATAAACAATAAATACATCCAGACAAATGATTTCTGAATCTTTATCACAGTAACATGGAAAGTTGAAATTTAAAAATGCCTATAAAAGATGAAAATAAAACCGCCATAAAGGCAATAATCTCAGTTAAAAATCCGATGCAAAATAGATAAGTAAGATAATAACAATAGTTGCTCACAATTACAATGATTTTTAACGTAAACAATAAAATAAACGAAAGCAAAAAAAGATGCGAACCAAGAGTTTAAATAAATAAAAAAATAGTGCGTGGAGTCTCTCCGCGCGAAAGAAATGAAACTCCATAATGTGGAAATGAAAATAGGAAGGTCTAAGAATTTGATTTTTAGTGAAATCATATATATTGTTTCTTTAAGACAAACTTTATGAACATTGATTACAATTCACAATTGATCGCATCTTTTAATTATCATTTTCGAGTGGAGAAATATCCAAATCTATAACATTTACAATGGGATTATGATAACTAAAGTAATATACGAGATGTTTGATTATTTTTCTCGCTCTGTCCCTTTCTATTCCCCCTCCACACGAGCATTGAACGTTTAACTCAACAGTGCTTTCATACCCCCTCCATGGTAGCGTTAAACGTTCAACGCAACCTTGTTGAAAGTCACATTAGAAATTTCACTTAAAAAAATATATGGAAAGGGACATTATTGTTTTGACTTTCTTGATCTTTAGACTACTTTAAACTATTAGAACACCATGAAATATGAGGGTGTCTGGAAATGTGGACTTGTTCATTTAGTAGAAACGAAAAGCGTACCAACCTGAGCTCGTCTAGCCTTTTCATACTCCTCATGGTCCGAACGTGGTACAGTGAAGAGGAAATTCTCGAAGATCGGATGTCGGAGCAGTTGCTCGCATGTCCATCTGATCATCGGGTCTTTATCTAGACATTTCTGTAACAAAGAGACGAATCATCAATTTGAATTAACTTTTCTAAGAACAATATCGAAAGCGAGTATTAGACTGGACAAAATTGTTAAAAATATAATGATTTTGCTTGTGTGACTACAAATATATTAAGTACCTAAAGCGTGTTTGTATATCTTTACTAACATAAAGTTTACTAGCAAAAATGGATGTAATGTCTGAAGTAAAAAAATTATTATTATCAGTGTATTTTTGACATTGTGTGAACCCCAAATTGTTCCCTTGATTACGGCCCTGGTAGATTCCGATTTGCGAAATACTGAAGAAATATTTTTCGATCCGAAATGTGCATACACTTGTATGACCAGTAAGTATCTCATAAAAGGTCTCGCAGTTTGAAGTACCTACCTATTTAATTACGTAACTAAAAAAACATGAGTGCAGTTCAACACGCGCTATAAGTGAATCTTCAAAAATTATAAAATATTCATATAAAACAATACACCACGCTGCCGCGCTGGTTAGGACGGCTTTTCACAAGGCTTCCTAATACACAGGCATACACACAACCTTCGGATCAGAGTAAGTATAAGGAGGAGACTGCGAATATAAGAAACACTGTATAATGTATTCTATCTCATTCCCTCGCACGTTAAATCCTATGGCTGTATATACATATTTGTCCCTTTTTGTCCTTTTTTTGTTTTCAGCGAGCTTCAAATCAAAACAGGACTAAGGAAGAGTAACTGTTCTGTTTTGGAATATATAATCCAGTTTTCGAAGTTATATAATAAATATTTGTAATAAAATATACTTCATGCCCTAATTCAAATTCAATTTTTTTAACAATACATACTCTAAGGAAGTCGGTAATTAGTTCGTTGTTGACATAGCGCTGTGGTATTTTCTTTTCCAAAGGCTCCAATGTTGTCGGCTCTGGGAGAGCCATACCCTGAAAATAGTAGGTAATAAGTAATATTTAAAACTAGCCTCTGCCCGCGACATCGTCCGCGTGGACAAGTTACTTTGCGTTAACGCTAACACGCAGCAGAAGCACTCAAGAGGAAAAAAAAAACGATTTTGAAACATTATTCATTGGTGCTCCGCTCCTATTGGTCTTAGCGTGATGATATATAGCCTATAACCTCCATAGATAAATGAGTTATTTAACACTGAAAGAAATGTTTAAACCGGACCAGTAGTTCCTGAGATTAGCACGTTCAAGCAAACAAACTCTTCAGCTTTATAATATGAAGTATAGATTAATTAGAACAACTGTAAGTACCTACCTGAAAGAAAGTATTCTGGGAGAATATCGTCATGTGTCGTGGCAAAAGGTCACCGAGCGTCTTCCTGATGAGGTATAGCTGATCCAAGTCACTTTTACCAGGCCACAGAGCCTCGCTCGACAGTAGTTCGGCGAAAACGCAACCTGATAACATAATCGTCAACTTGAGTGATTCCAAAAATAATTGTGTTTTGGGTACAATTTCGTCTGGAAATTGTCGGATATAGTCACCATGTCTAACTATCGCAAGCTCTGTACCGTGCCTTAGGTAAGCGAGCGCAGAGACGGCGGGGCGAACGGACTGTCTGTGTCAGACGCACATAAGATAAAATATCTAAAGATCGATCGTGCGTTATGCGTTAAAATTTTATATTTCCAAGGATTAAAAATTCATTTCATTTATATTGGTTCTGTATTTGTACTTATCTAAAACTCATATTGGACAAAAAAAGGGATTGAATATAATGGTAATCGTAAATATACAGCTTCAAAAATTGTGCTTTGATATTGTAAGATCTGTCTGCCGATAAGAATCGTATGTGAGTTCATGCTCTTTTCTTCACACCCCCTACCTCCCCTCACATACCTAAGGCGCGGTACAGCGGTTGAAGTCAGACTATAGGTTTTGATGTGTTTACCGTCTTAAAGCACGGAAGCATTTAACATCAGATAAAATTGTGTTCAAACGCAAATCCTATAAAGTATATAAAAAGATTATCCTGAAAACTTATACTCCAAAAGTGAGGCACTATGATGACTTTTTCACTGAGTGTAAACCGGCCGAAAATTACTTAGGCACTAGTGTCCTTACACCACTCAGAAATAAATTTACTATAAGCGCCTGGTGATAATTCTTTGCAATTTATACGAATAGGTTAATAATTTTATTTCACAAATATTCGTTAAAACTTATCAAAAAGTTCAAAATAATCTCGTAAAATTTAATCAACTGTGATGACTGAATATAGATAAGGAGACTTCCATAAATTACGTAAGGAGATTTCTAATGTGGGCTCTTGTTCCCATTAGTTCGATTTGATAGAATGTGGTAGAACGCTTTTCCCTCAAGTCAGGATTTTTTCATTACGTTCATGTATTCACTTCATTGAGATGAGACCTCCGATGATATATACGTCTTCTTACCCTTATCCCACCTAAGTAGAATCGGCATAACATGTTTTCCACTATTAGTCTCCCCTATCAGATGTCATCTCAATATTCACACCTTTTATATACACACACATCATAATGTATCATATCATTTTATATACATACATAAATAAATATCATTTTTCACACAATCCATTCATCCTTTTTTCGGTCTTCCTCTACTCCATATCCACTTTCATACGTTTCTTGTTAGACTTTTATCTCTTCTTATAGTGTACCCGCACCATGCTAACCTATTACTCCTCAATTTCTCTGACCCCTAAGTATATGTATATTGGGGTGGGCCAAAAAAATTTTTTTTTTTAGCTTTCAGGAAATTATCGTCCAAGATGACAAAAAAAAAATCTGGTAAAGTTTGAGCTCTTAATATTAATTTTCGATTTCCCATTTAAATTAATGAAATAAAAATTAATTAATATTAAGAGCTCAAACTTTACCAGAATTTTTTATTCGTCATCTTGGACGATAATTTCGTGGTAGTAAAAAAAAAATTAAAAGTTTTTTTTGGCCCACCCTAATGTATATAGTTTTCACTACGTTTTTTATTGATTGCCCCTTAAATGGGATTTGTTAAGATGTAATTGAATTCTTCTACCATTTTGAGCTCAGATAACTCATGAATAATCCTTGACGTTGTATAATTATAATATCATGATCATCATCATTATAATGATTATAATATCAGTACTAATTAAACTGTTGTATGTGATATACTACGGTTACCAAAGGTCTTGTTTTTCAAGGATTCGTCCTAGCTTTTGGTCAATCCTATTACTTACCTATTTTCCTACATCTTTTAAAGTGTACAACCTCACAAACTTTACCTCTTTATAATATTAGTATAGATAATTCTACCGCGTTGTGAATTAAGCTACGCCCATAGTAATGTTTGAATGTCTCAAAACTATACTTTGGGTTTCATAATTTTTTTTTATTGGGATTTTATGCTGATATTCAAAATAACTTAATACATTTTTACCTTTGTGTTAAAATATCTTTCTGTAGTACTGTAAAGCCCTGTGTATTGTACTCCAAAGCACGGTATATTGCACTGTAAAGCCTTTTAGCTATTTTTGTGTCAATATTCAGTTTGTTTAGAAACAACAATGATCACTCTAATAGGCTCTGTTCTGCAGACCTGTCTGATTTAATTTAACTTTTAAATAATTCGTTCTAAGGCAGATATCGCATACTTTATAATGAGACCTACCTATAGCCCAAACGTCGACAGGTGTACTATACATAGTATCGCCGACAAGCAGCTCCGGAGCGCGATACCATCTCGTCGCTACGTAGTCTGTGTAACTCTCACCGGGACCTGGGCATGTTTGCGTAAAGATATTTATTAGTTAAATTCCGTAAAACACTATATTTTGAGTACCTATAATTTTTTTAATTTAAGGTGACCTACGAAAGATACGGATGATAATCTACATGTGGCAGAGATGCAAATGTTAAGATGGATGTGTGGTGTAACTAGAATGGATAAGATTAAGCAGGAGTATATCAGAGGAAGTTTAAAAATAGCACCAGTGACAGAGAAGTTGAGGAGTAATAGGTTACCATGGTACGGGCATGTCATGAGGAGAGATGAAAACCATGTAACTAGAAAAGTTTTAAGAATGAAGGTGGACGGATATAGGAGTAGACGCCGGAAGACCGAAAAAGTTATGGATGGATTGTTTGAAGAATGATATCTGTATAAAAGGTGTAAATACTGATATGACATCTGACAGGGGAGAGTGGAAAAGGAAAACATATTTAGCCGATCCTACGTAGGTGGGATAAGGGTAAGAAGATGATGATAATGAATATATTTTCTATATCTAGGTTTTTTGAAATTCTTACTAATATTATAAAAGCGAATATAAGTCTGTCTGTTATACCGTAATTACTCAATCGATAATTATGAAATTTTGCAGAGTGGTCTACAGTTTATCATCTAAAATAGACAAATGTACATCAACACAATCGCCGACGCGAGCAAAAGTTAGTATATTAGCAAATTAATATCAATTTTCTACGACATCGTAATAGATTTCCACAAAATAAGGCATCTATTTTATGATGATAGCCACAAAGGCTCAGTTGTTAGTGTGTTCGGACACCCGCGTCGATCGACGTAGGTTAAAATTCTCGTGAATAAGCCGAAGCTTTTGTTGAAAGAAAACATATTGTTGAAACCCATAGCATGATAGAGCTTCTTGTAAGCCCACGTGGCAACGACCTAAGTTGAAAATCTATCGCCAAGCACCTTTATGCCTATATATGTTCCGATCCTGCACCTGAGTCAGTCACCCACTATGTGTAGCGTGTTTACCATTTTAGACGACATCCTTTTTTTTTTTTTAACGTGGGGAAATCCCTTATGTATACGCCACCCTCCCGGGGGAGAGGGTGGGTTATGTCCGAGTCACACGGACTAAAACCCCACGGTGTACCGACAGACCGTTTTGTGGGGGCGGCAAGGGATCGTTCAAGCTAATCAACCTTGTAGAGCCGCCCCCACGGTCCGCCCGGCGGAAGGTGACCGCCGGGCTCCTACCTATAGAGGGACAGACCGGGTACACACCGGCTGCCCCCCTCGTCCGCCGGACCCGTGCAATGAGGAGATGGGCCCCCCGTATATAAACGGGTCATATAAACTCTTTTCTCTCAACTAAAATGTAGTACAAGTCTTAAACTTAAACATTTGTGTTAAAAAAAATCTACCTACTATAAACAGAATCGATACCCCAGTTATATAAAAATACTAGCTGACACAGCCACGCGTTGCTGTAGCTCAGTTATTACATGCTGAATAAAAATTATGATAAAGTTAATTGGTATTATGGGTTAACGAGTCTGCCTAAGAACTTTATACAGAAAAAGCGAGGTTACGTAGTAAATAGATTAACAGAACACGTGCACCGTAAAATAAACTGGAGTTGAAAGTTGAATTCACAATTAAAACGTGGCGCCATCTATAGCAGCCGATCCCACGAGCTTTCTGTCAGCAAACTAACTTAAAGCGCCATCTATTCGAGACTGATGAAACTTACAGTTAATAACAATAATCAACATTGACAATCATTTGTTTTGTAATTAAAAATTATTGAGGCCATAATCGAAATATAAATAGTCTCTCAAGTTGGACAAAATTATACATACATGCCAACTTTCATGAAGATCGGTTAAATCATTTCGGAGTTCATCGTGGACAAACATCATGACACAGTATTTTTATATATTTTGATATCTACAGAGTACGTCAGTAATAACAGGTGAAATTTTATCGTTAATGAACCCTCCCGTCAAGATACGCTTTGATTAATAGCTTCCAAGGCCTGAAACGTAGTTGGCACGGATCACGCTGCAAATAGTTCCAAGGTCCCATCGATGAAGGCCGACTTCTATTTATAGGCTTTGGAAATGTCCGTATTTACGAACACGTAACACTTCCAGCCAGCTTTATATTCTTGCTATATTTTGAATTCTATCGTATTATTAGTTCTACGTGGGCTCTGTAGCAAATTGACAAAACAAGTAGTAAATCTTATGTCACGTCTTGAGACATCAATTCCAAAACTTTATTGCTCTTTTCTTCGTATTTCAATCGTCGGGATGTTTTAATAGACGTTCCATGACCATATGGTCTAAGAGGGTAAACTCTCTTTTTTATATCATCATAGACACTAGCAACACCAGAGGAATCGCAAGTGCGTTGCTAGTCTGTCTTTGGGGGAAGTGGAGAGGGGAGGGGAGGTGGTCCTCCAGTGCTCTCACTTTGTTACTTCACGTTAATTTTCTGTGGGTCGGGTGGTACTACCCCGGACGAGCCGACCCATTCAATGCTGAAACCAGTAATAGCTTCATAGCATAGCGTCGCTCTACATCGCTAAACCTGGAGGGAGACTGGCTCACAATTGCAGGCATCGGAATACACCTACTGATGCTTGGTTAAAATTTCCAACTCGAGAATGATAGCAAACCAGGCGGACTTAGAAAAAGCCCCTACCATTGTGTTATGGTTTCGTGATGATGTTTACTTTCATTGAAAGTTTTGGCCCATATGTAAGGATTCTGTATTCCTACGTACCTGTGTTCTATACGCTACTCAACTTAGCTGTTCTCGCTTCGAATACTTCATTTATAATGGCTATCATATAGTCACGCGGTATATCGGTACTAATGGTGACCATTGGTATCTCTATACCTACGACCCCATCCCGATATAGCACGGGCATGACCAGCTTTTCAAACACTCTCACCAGTCGGTCGCGTAGACTAATTGTTGGCAAATTCGCTATCCAAAAGAGCCGAACACAGACATTGCAAAATAAAGTGTTTTAAAAGAGACTTCTTTTAAAGTTCAGCTTCGCTTTAGTCTTCGATCAACAATAAGTAGATATCGGGTCGGCGCGAAAAATACGTCTAGGTAAATAATTTGTTTGAAACACAGACAATGTAAGCACGTTTCACAATGCCGCAGTGTATTCAAAAGATGCAAAAATATTACCCGATAAAGCAATTTAACGGCTGAAGTATCTTACTTTCGCTAAATACATGTTGAATAAGTTATATTTTAAGCTTTAAACTAACTAAATAATATTAAATTTTGAACAAAATGTTGTTTATGTTGTCTTTCCATTTGTGACGGGAGTAATTTATTGCTTTGCTCGTTTTATCGTAAGTATTAAATAATATTTTGAACATTCGTGAACAAAACTAAATTTTCCAGCTGGCCCTTGCTAAATATATCTTTTTTTCCGAGCTACTAGACCTGGTATAGTTGCTTTCTAAAAATGTGCCTCTTTTCTGTAGGCTTGGCGTTTCAAAAATGATTGCTGGTATCTTACAAGGCAAGCTAATAATATTCGTGTTCGCACTGAACATTTTGTGAAAGTGCCGTATGCGATTTGGGAGCCGTCGTTTGCCGACCACAGGCGTAGACAAAGCAAGAGCCAGAGTTTACTCAGAAAAATGGAAAGTTAAAAGTTAAATATTATGAAGAAGAGAACTGGACTAGTATTATACATAAACAATATTTAAACCAAATGTCAAATGCTCAGCTTATGCTAATACATATTTGTTTGCAATAATATCCGTGGAAGTCTAAACGGTTAAATGAAAAATTATTCGTACTTTTTCTTTGCATTTAAAACTGCGTTCTACATTGCTTTTTATTACGAAATTCACATGTTACATCTGTGTGTTTGAAAAATGTCTAAATTAACTAGGTACCTAACTACAACTACAATATAAATATTTACGTTAAACTAAGGTTACTTTAACTGGTCAATAATTACACCGGAACTAAACGTTCACAGTTCTATAAAATACTCTATAATTAATTATAGACTAGTATAATTTAATGGAACTGCCCAATTATTATCGATCAATATTTTGTCACGCAAACGTAGAAAAATAAAAAATATTTGAAACAAAAACTACGCACAGTTACGTAGAAGATTTATGTGATTGGTAAACTGCTTACAATTTCTCGTTAACTTGAAGGTCAAGGTAAGCCAACGTATGACGTAACAAGACAAGAAATTTTATACGGGGCCGTAATCCAGTAAGAACGTGGGTCTGAATTGTTATGATATGTTGCAAGAATGAAGACAATGCAAAAAAAGAGTCTATCACATTTTACCTTCAAATATAGATAAAATAATCCCATTTTTACAAGTATTTTTGTCAGTGCTTGTTAATTGGTAGAGTCGCTAAAATGAATCAACCTTTATAACCAGATATTTTATTATTATTTTGAGGTAAAGATAGCTTAATTATTTTCTAATTAAATAAGATCTCATTACAGATTACTTCCATATATTCCAAGGATATATTCTATATCGTATGTATTATTCTATATGTGACGATTTAGGCGTTTAGCCAGACACACCAATTAACAATGGGTTATATACTTACTATAGATGTGTACACAGTAAAAATATTTATGAAGTGGAAACTTCATTAGCCGCGTTTAGTAAGCGAAAAACTTATGGGTTCGCATCACCGATGATCTCGACATACTCGTAACGTATTGCACTTGTTGTGTTTGATTTATGAATATACTATATAACAATGCATATATTTATTACTCGAAATGCCAATAGATGACATAACTAGACTAATTTTAATCATTTCAATTTAAAAATGTATTATTTCAAATTTCAAAAAATAGCAGAGTTATTCCATTATTTTGTGTTTTCACTTCTGTCGAAAGTCCTTGTCACTGCCTTGATTTTTTATAAATAAAATTTAGTAATTACAATATCTGTGCCTTAAATATCTTTATATATATAATTTTCTTCCGTACGCGTGTCACTGAACTCCTCCTAAACGGCTGGACCGATTTTGATGAAATTTTGTGTGCGTGTTCCAGTGGATCCGAGAATGGTTTAGATTTACAATTGGACCCGGTTGGTGGCGCTGCGGTTGACTTTTAGGATTTATTTTTTATTATCAAGGCAGGACAAAGTCCGCCAGGTCCGCTAGTATATTATATAGATATGTATACCTAGTATTTAATTATTGTCTCGTCTTAGCTCAGAAACAGTAGAAGCTATTTTAATAAGACTTTTAATGACTGATAAAGAAGTTTTTCGTGTATTATCGTGACTATATACATTTAAGTTTTTTCAATGGGGTTAAGCAGTAGTAATAAAATTTAACATAGGTAAATTAAAACCGATAAAAGTGGTCATATATTAATAAAAAAATCCTTTAAAACTTTAATACGAGTGGCTATTTGATTTACATAAAATACATAGAGTTTTTTTTTTATTTATTTCACAAAACTGGATATATTTTCTCTGAATATTTAAACTTCATTTAAATGTTTGAGCTCTCGTATATTGTGCACGTTAGTTTCACATCTAGTAGGTTATATTAGTAACAACTTTATCGTATCAGTGTCAACAGAATCAAACTCTTTTGTAACCAGTTTTGTGAAATAAATAAAAAAAAAAATAAAATAAATTAAGTACATATTTTTTCCAATTGAGATTTTATTGAGGCTAAAGAACAATGAAAAATATCAAATTTAGATTGTACTAGCGGGCCGGCAGACGTTGTCCCACCATGATTATAAAACAATCCTTGACAAATTATATACCAAAATGTTCCCCATGAATCACTTTACGCACTGGTGAAAACCGCATGAAGATCTGTTCCGTAGTTTTTGAGTTTATCGCGAACAGACAGACAGACAGACGCGGTAGAGGACTTTGTTTTATACTATGTAATGATAATTTATCTTTCCTATTTAAGATTTTAAGTAGCCGCATTGACAGTTCATTTCTGTTGGGACAAATATGTATCTCAGTACCACGGAACAACAGTCGTTTGCAGAATCGCAAAACATTCTTCCTACCGAAGTATTCGACAAACGTTGGACAACACTCGCCCCTCTACCGAATGTGCCACAAATACACTAATATACAATCTAAATTTGATATTTTTCATTGTTCTTTAGCCTCAATAAAATCTCAATTGGAAAA